>JAPYMA010001567.1:0-277531 GCA_035041965.1 Anisakis pegreffii | reverse complement strand
CCGCTGATTTCATTTGAATGTTTCGTTTTCTGGTGCACATTTTGATGAGTGTTTCTGCAGTCGAATTCAATTGTTCAGTTCTCATCATGCATTCTTTTGCTATGTTTTTTATTTATATAAATTGATGTGTTTGTGTTGTTCACGTTTCATGATGATTTGATTTGTTTTGATTTGAAACATTTTCATATTTCTGTTTTCATTTTGTTCCATAACTTATAATACGTAATTATTGCAGTACATCTCAAGCAGATGTGTTTGTGTGTGTATTATTTACATGTAGATTGTTCACAACTAATAAAATTTACTTCATAATTATCTGACTCTGACCAATATTTACCGGAAGAGTATCATTGCAAAGAAATGAATTGCTTCAACAAATGCACACGAATTCAGCAAGACTCGTGATATTTTCAAGAATCGCTCCTCTATCTGCACGCAGCATATGGTATTTAAATTCGGGATTTGTGTTCCGGAATTGCTTAAAAGAGTTTAGAACATTGTTGTAGTCTGAAGAAGCATTCCGGTTTGATGGTTTTTAGCGTCCAAACAGAAGTTGCGACAAAGATGGAGGACGTATTTGAGAGCTGATTAAGAATTTGCTTAAGCGTCGAACTAGCACATGTGTACAGTTAGATAAAATAGGATCATCAATTATTGTTTATCGATACGATGCAATTGAATTCAACGAGCGATTCAAGATTATTCGGAAACATTCCGCAATTCCGAATCTTTTAATTAAACGAAAGACCAAAAATTCTCAAGATCATATTTCATCCGGTAAATATCATTCGATCGTCAACCGGTTACTATCACTACTGTAGGGTTCAGCATTTTTAGCGTGTAATTGGATAGTCGATTTCAAATAATTCTTCTGAAACGAATTAATTTGAGGGGCGAAAGAGACTCATTAACCCGGTAATGGAACAAGAATCATTCATTGAGCTGGAGGAATTTGATGAGAATGAAATTAATATGGATGAAACACCGCGCTCAGCGATACATTATCTGCAACAGGTTGACTAATTCAATGCTCTGAATTCATGTTCATTATTTGCTCTAATGTACAATGTGGATAAATACGATTCAATAGCGTGTTCCATAATATAGTGAAGCGAGTGTTCGAGCCATTTGATTCAATAATAAAATTCAACTATGAATGGAAGCAGCGAATTTCTCCAGGATTTTCAACCATTGAAGACTGAATGAATATTTTTCGAAAAAACAACAAATTCTCGACTCTGATTACATTTTGAACAGATTTCGTATATCCTCTTGTCCAAATGTGTTGAGAATGAAGAACACATTGACAGTTTCGAAGCAAGGTCGCTAAAAATCACGTTTCATTTGATTTGAAACAGCTGAGAGTAAACAATACCTTCCATTGTGTCACATAAAAATTTATTACAATTTAATATGTCCAAAGCGATTGGACAACATTTAACTTACACATTTTATATTTACATTGACATTAGTAAACGAATGAAGAGGTAGCTTCGGATTATTCCTTTATGAACTGACTACTTTATCATTATTTGATAAAGATCAATATGAAGTGATAATATTACTACTGTTTTCTGTTAGGTTGCCGTCTCGCGTAAGCGTTGTCCACAGGTTGTGGCCGCTTCAATCGATCCTCAGATTCTGCTCTCTAATAAAGCGTCTTCATCGAGTACCTTCCAGAAGGAGCATGTCTCATCTGTGAATGCTCCACCCCAGAAATGGGCTTATGCTAAGGTTTCTCCCAGTTTATTCGTCTATTGAAGGTGTTTATAAAATTTTAGCTTTTTGGAGTGGCTGCTGTTTATAGAACGTGAAAAATCGCAATCATCTCTAAGTACATTCAATACGGTTGACAAAATCTTATTATAAGTTTTTAAGAGAGCAATTGATATTTGTTGATGTAACCAAATATTCCCTCTTACAGTGCGATGACTTTTCATGGAATCGAACCTTACTTCAAGCGAAACGCGAAAAATACGAGAAGCCATCGGATGTTGTTTTTCCAAAATTTGTAAGTTCAAATTTTCATGTGTTGAAAAAATTCAGAACACATCCACATCACATAATAAATTAAATTCGAGTGTGATTGTGAGGAGTGACACTGAAACTGAATAATATCTCCGGTCTTTGAGGGTGATTTGGAAGGATGGCGGCGATTTTGCTTGGGTGACAGAAAGCAACGGTCGTCGAACGTCGATGCCCAAAAAAGAAATTCAATGAAGGGTGGTGGTTATTCGCCTACGCCGGCGATTGTTATGAATCTAAGCCAGAATCAAGTGAACTCGCTTGTGCAACATCTACAACAGGTAGAGTTATTGTTGATGCTTTCATTATATTATCAAAAAGTATACTCATATATCGTCTTTGCTAAAATTGGTCTATAATTTCAGATATTTATGGAAGAAGGTTATTCCAGAGAACTCTTCCAGTGGTTCTACTCAGTGTTGCTGGTAGTCGAGAAACCACTGCTACATGATGTGTGCGCGTCATTGAGAGCATTCGCTAAACACTGTCGTTTTTTAAGATGTACAATTCCCACTGAAGACAGCAACGATAACGCAGGCAGCACTAAAAGCACTGCTGATGCAAGTGATGGCATTCGTAATGAAGATAATATTGCTCTAGCCAACGAATTCTCATTATTTATTGCTCTCATTAGCATATATTTTGAGCAAAAAGATTTAGTTGATCATCAGTAACGAAATTTGAACCTATGAAATGAACTTCAAGAAGTATTACACCTCAGTTGCCTTGATGGGTGTTTTTTTTTGAAGAATACTCTCTCAGATTGCCATGAGAGGTATCTACAAAATTGCAGCATTGCCTTTCTGATATTGTAAAAAAAACTGATGTTCCAGAAATTAAAAATCCAAAAACGCATCTGAAAGATCCGCATCAATTCAAATGTTCAGTACTCCATGGAACTTTGTCACTGCTGCTTCATGGTTACCAAAAAAATATCCCACCATTCCTCTAATTTAATTCGCAAGACTGTTTGTTTCTTATTGTAATAATCATGTCACTGAGTGCAGATCTACTCACGTTACGTCAGCTCTCAAAATGCATTTTTGCAAATGTCTCACTGGATCAAATATTATAATTGTGCTAATAGTTCTCTTAATCATTGTATGATAAAATTTATTGTGAACCATGTCAAAGAGATTCATACATTGATCATATAAAATAATGAATCAATCGCTTGAGGTACTTCACATTACAATAGCACACTCAAACTCAAACAATTTAGCACTGGTCGAGACCGCTATTTACAGAAAATAATACACAGAAAGCTTGTTAGAATGGGTGCTAAATTTGAATATCATATAAACTGATAAATTCCTCTTGCGTATACGCCTCAACAATGAAGCAAATTCATGAGGTTCAAGTTTGAAGCTTTAAGTTGCATTCAAACTGATGAAGTATGGTATATGGGGAAATGTGGTGGTGGTGGTGGAGTGGTTTCGAGTTGTGTGATTCTTGTGTTTGGATCCAATTGTGTCGTTCTGATGGACGGGTCGAGCTGTGCACTTCTTATGACTGGTTCCAGTTGGGCTATTCTTACTGACGGGTCGAGCAGCTGAGCGGCTCTTATGGTTGGGTCCAAATGAGCTGTTCTTATAGATGGATCGAGATTAGCGGCTCTTATCGATGGATCGAGATGAGCTGCTCTTATCGATGGATCTAGGTGAGCCGCTCTTATCGATGGATCTAGGTGAGCTGTTCTTACATTGGGATCGAACAGCTGAGCTGTTCTTACGGTTGGATCCAACTGAGCGGTTCTGATAACCGAACCCTGATCACCATCTCCATTTCCAGTGAGAACAGAAGGAACAGTTGGAGTGGATTGCGGTTGCCATTGAGATGTCATAACGGGTGTCTGAAAGCTGATTTTTGTGATCACTTCAACTTGACGAGAACTTAGAAAGAGCTGAGAGAATCGCTTCGGAATATCGCTTTAACTAAATAATTACACAATTTTATATGCAAAAGATCAATTTTCTGAACTCGACGAAGAGAGATGCATGTATTTTTATGTGCAGAAAAAAAATTGATATACCATGAGAGGTAATATACCACGATCTTTACAGCTTCTATTCATCACATTCATGACCTTGAATAGCTACTGAACATGCTTGATGACATTCCTCATGTACAGTATGCATACAAAATTTTGTTTGCCCAATATTTCATTGTAATGAATGAAACCATGGGAATTGACATTAACCACCCTTATTGTATGTAACGAACTCATTTTCGAGCTGACTGACCTATTTCCCTCATTGATTTTGTTTATTTTAGAGGCAGTAAAAGTTTGCTCAATGCAAATAAATCGATCGGAATGAAGATGTTCAAATAAAAGTAAGCAATTGATAAGACTGATATATTGAGTGCCATATCGTTATGAAAATGGGCTGATAAAAAAAGAGTGCTTACTGTATGCTAACAGCAAATGAATGATCAAAGCAACGAGATCAAAGTGAGTATTGCTATGAATGATAGTAAAATTATAGCAATAATGATAATAATGAAAATAATAATAGTAATTAAAGGAAATAATCTATACCATTGTAATAAACCGATTGATAGAAAACATTGTAAAAGATTACATTATATGAAACGACAAATGTTAACCTGTTGATAGATAATAGTATCCGGTTGAGGTGGTCTATAGGAAGACTGTACAACGTATGGTGACGATTGTTGAGGTGTATTTGTTCGATTGGTGTATAGCTGAGAATGAGGTTGAGATTGGGGCCGAGGTGGTGGCGTTTGTTGATATGATGGTGTCCCGAAGGATTGCGTCTGATAGAGTGGTGTCGGTGCTCCTGTTGGCGCAGAGATGGGCACTGGAGCAGGTGCCATCGCTTGGGTGTGGGGTGACGTCGCATATCTTAAAGAACTCGTTATTTTTGGTTGTTTAGTTGTTTCGAAGTATGAAGTTAGTTCTGTTCATGCATGCGACATTCAAGATGCGTTGAAGCTCAGTTTTGATTTCCCTGAATTGAAATTCTTCAAATTCATTGTTAACTCATGAAGCTAAACAACACAATAGGTTGAAGATGATCATATCTATGAAATGATCAGACTGATTGATTTGATTATGATCATCTGATGAGTTATCAGTCGAAAGGATCATTTTGATTAACACTGGAATTCGTTCAAGAGATATGAATAAAATGGGCTGTACGGTAGCGAAAACGAAGTGGACAAGTTCGGATCAATGATCAGAGTGAATGATCATTTCTGTATCGAAATCAAACGAATTAGTAAAAAGGCATCGACTCACTCGCTTAAATTAGCTCTTGGAGCGCTAAAATTGTTGTATAGAATACCGGGTTGTTCATTCGGTTGCCACTGCCTCTGCGGTGCATTTGCACGAGCGATAGTTGGAGCCGTGTAATGGCGCTTCTTGTCACCTCTCATCTTAAGAACGTTAAAATCAAACAGCATTACAGTCATAATCATTTCCTCCTCAGGAATAACCGATTTATTTTGAGGATATTTCAAAACAAAATCGACTCTTGGGGTCACTCTATTGGAAACTTTCGAATGCAATTATTATTTATGTTCTTGAAAAGAACTCCCTGAGAGATGAGGAAACTGGGGTTGGGACAGTATCGAATATTTTTGAATGAAAAATTCTGCAAAGGTTGAGTGTGAGCGTGTGCGTATTTGTGTTAGCCCGAGACTGAACCTGAGGTTTACTTGAGTCCGTTCGAAACAACCTCAGCAGTTTTCTGCAAACTCTTTCAACACATTCTTTGAAGGCCATGTTGGAACAAGCTAACTTTAGTGAATCTTCAGTTATCGCATATAATCTACCCGTACATTCACTCATTTTGTCACATCTTGAAAGTGAACTTGCGAACTCTTCTTCGATAATAACGAATTACGAGTTGTATTCACAAAATGCATTTCTTGTTTCTCATAGAAAGAACTTTGAAAACTTCTCTTTCCAGGTACTGCCTTCAAAAAGCGATGTTGCCTTCAGAAACGATGTGAAATGTCGTCGAACGTGAAAAAATTTTGCTGACTGAATACAACAGACACTCAAAATTCTACTAGGATCATATACTGCTAAAAATATTCGAAAGAATTCATTCAAAATGAAATGTTTGAATGGGATATAGTGGCCTTTTCGCATTTTCAATTTAAATGTTACTCTTACTTAAATGTCGCATTTTGTTGACATTATAAGAGCACACTCATAATTTACATTCTTAGATTGAACAACCAAATAAATGAATGAATGCTTTTCATCGTGTACTATTGCTCATCGTAGAACGAAACTATTATCTGGATCATATTGCCGTATAGATTTGTTCAGTTCGAAAAAAAAAACATTAAATTGATTGTCATAAATGTCACAAATGGACGAACAAACGAGTCTTTATCCATCGAACTGATTGTTAAGAGGATCTCATAAAGTGTTTCGTGGATTATCATCTCTCTGAGAGTTTAGAAGTTTGAGAGTTTGATTCATCGTTTAATTGCTATCATCATTTAAAGAGAATCTGATGTCTTTTTTTATACAAAATTTTTTTGTGCCCCTCGAATGGTGCAAATGGTCATGTTGAGTCATTTACTCGAATTTCTCGTTTTTCCTCTGCATCAGTTTTTCAAAAATTTCAACTGAAAATGGAACACACGAACAAATTTTTGCTGGACATAATCTCTAAATGAATATCGCATTGATATGTTCGAATTCAATCTGTATGAACTAGCGATTGGCTTAGATAACATTAGGTTAGAACTTTGTGAGCAGGAAGCAAATGTTTTATCATTCATAAATCTTTCGCAATGTCTGAATTTATGTCGTGAATTTTGCCAGAAATATGATAAGAAGAAGTATCTTGACAGTTGCTCTGAAGTTCAAGCATTTAGGATGTTTCTCTTTGATCTAATTGTAAGATCAATCATGAAATTCGATTAGTCATAAATGTGGAATGTGCAAACGATATATGCAAACAAGCTCTGCTCCGAAACAAACAAACAGCTACACTGATGAAATATTTTGGTTAGTGGTCATTGAGCAGTTACGCTAGTAGAAGTACTGATACTAATGGTGATAGGAACAGCAATAATAGGGGAACTACATCAGTGCTGCTATTAATGATAATAGTTGTCATTACTGGATTGCTGACCAGTACAATGGGGGAAGTGGAGTATGGACTGCATGGATAGCTAACTTAATGAATGCTTTGTTTTCCTCCTAGAAACTAGCATAATTAACACCTATTCCAACGTCTTGTTGATGTTTTTGATTGAAAAATACTGCATGTTTGTTCGGTGTTCTTGTCCCTTCAAGGGCATACATTTAATTGTTTGTGTTCCACTTTTTTAATTTGAATGTGATCCACTTCAACTGTGAAATCTGATCGATCAACATGAGTACTCATGAAAACTATATGGCTTAAGATTCTTGAGCAATTTTAAACGGATTTCGGTATTTTTATCTATGTTTAACAATTGATTGCGATATATTCTCTCTCGTATTGGAGATGCGTTGTTATTCAAGAATACAAAGTTGTATTGAACTTCAATGATCGATATTTTCGAGTCAACAGAAGCAGGATTGTGGAAAACTGCTGAGAAAATACTCATAAAGGTTTATGAGAGTCTGGCAAAGTGCTGTAAAATGATTTAGCAATGAAAACTCACGTTGACAACACATCCAAAATAAATGCCCGCAATGCATATTGCCAACAATAAGAGACCGGCGATTAGAATTGCAAAAATTACACCAATCTAAAAATTCAATGACGTTGCTGTTGATTGCATGAATCATAAAGCTGATGCAAATGCATAATGTATGATTTTTGAAGACGAAACCATTTCATCAAAATTCCACAATAAATATTAAATTTGACTGCGAGAAATTTCATATACAAATTTTATTGTCTGCTATTAAATTTAAGCCGAAATTTTTCGCACCAACAAAAAATCGCATGCTCTGAATAGATACATCAGTTATGATGAAGTCAGACGAAGGTTAAACGATCACAAAAACAAATCAAACATTCAAATGAAAGTCTTAATGAAAGCAATAAATGATATTTGGCATGAATGGAATGTCTATGATTGTATGATCCAGATTCTCGATGAAAATGTTAATTGAAGCGACTTATAATTGTCTATTTCAATTGCTGTATGGATCATATGGTTTAGGGTTGACATTACCTGATAATTATAATAGTTATTCGTGTAACTCATAATGTCAGAGGTCACAGGCACAACAAAATAAGCAGTGGAGCACTGCCGAAACCACTAATACAGTATTTCAATTGAGTACTTTATTATTACGAGTAATAACAGCGGTAATAGTAGCGAAAATAGTAATAGTAATACTAAGAAATGCGTACAATAAGCAGTGTAAGCAGCACACGACAACAGTAATACTGGTTAGCAAAATAGTATGTTGTCTTTGCGATTTACCATTTTAAAATCAAAGAACGGAATGAATTTTGGACGGTTGAACTGGTGATGATATATATTGTTGATTATATGTATAGAAAATGGAAAGTAATATAAAGGTATACGAGGTATAGATAGGTATGAAGCAATGTAAAGGTATATTATTTATTTGTAAATACTGAGCTTGTTTATTTAAGCAGACGGCAACGATGTGAGATGTGTTGTGCGTATACGAAAATCAAACAATACTTTCACGGCCCTCCTTGCTATATTCTCGTTCTTGTTCGTCTTCTTAATCATCATCGAAGTGCTGCTGTTATCTGTCATCAAAGACAGTCAATCATGTCGTCCTGTTTGCCCATATATACACATATCCCACTCAATCCCCCTCCCCTATCTTGCTTCTCTATTCCTCCACCGAATACCTCATTCAGACCTTTCTGAAGGAGTCAAATCAAACAGTCGCTGTGATTGAGGGAGTGAGAGGGTCTGTAATCCCCAGAGTTTATCCTGCTTATCGGCTAACTACCAAAGATTACTGGTCAGCGTACATAACAAAGGCCAAAGACATTGCTTGAGAGGATAGTGGGTGAGGCAAAATCTCAATTAAGAGTTGCCCTTTCGAAGGTATTTGAGGGCTCTTTATGCACTTTACTTTACTTACAGACCCATTGTAAGGATCACAATACTGTTTACAATATCATCACAGGCACAGTTATTTCGTAGGTACAATTTTTTTGTGATGGAATCTCAAAAATTTTGACGACCTCAAATAAACTGTAGAACTTGGACTTGTGAGAACAACTGTGTTCACTGTATGTTAATGAAAGAACCTGGATGACTATTAATTGAATCTGGCATGGAACCAAGCCGTGACATGCTATTATAACCAACAAATATTTTTTCTCACTGTACATTAATGTGTTTTGTCGACATATTCTGATGGAGATTAAATGACGATGCTGATTGTTTCTACTAGCAACCAGCTGAAATGAACCGAACAGAAACATATCAACACTCGAAATATGCTCCAGAATTTAGTTCCGATTCCTCAGAAAGAAAAGCTTCCGTTTTACAGCATTCTTTTGCGTTTTTCAGAATTGCAAAATCATTTCGGAATGCTTCTCTCTTGTTGAATGTGAATACGGCAGGTGATCGACGAATAACAATGATGCACAGTTGTGAGCGAAGCAGCTCGTCTCGGTGTTTTTTAACCAAAAAATTTAGCTGACTCAGAAGCATTTGAACAAATGCAAATAAAACTATTTCAATAAAATCGTTGAAAGTGCTTTCAAAGTAAACATAAAGACACGTGTTAGCCTCTGCAATTGTTCAGAATAAAACTTTTTTGTGCAAGAGTTTTTCATCGAGTCGCTGGTTGATTGATTCTTTTTCTTCACAGTTAGAACGGTCAATGATCGGTGTGGACTTCGACCGCAATTAAACATTCTTGTTCAATCTGCTCGAGATCAATCGTCGCTATTGGCGAAAAACTAAAGTTTATGTCTGTGATTTCTTTCAGACTTCTCCTTCCATTGTCGATGTTATTGCATTGTGTACTACAAAAACATTACGAATAGACATGCCACTAAGCAAAAACTGATTCAAATGTTAGACGATTCGCATGATTCGACAGATTGTTGTTGTGCTATGAACGCATTTAACGTTTTTGAAGAAAGTTTTACAAAATAGAAATTGTAATGTTTTTCTCTTCAACATTTCTGATTTTCAATTTCCCCAACATTCTTTCTCGACTGAATCTATTGTTTGTACCACTGGCGCATTTCGAGAGCACCTTTTGTTTTGCAGTGATAAAATCCGAGCAACGGTCAAACAGATCATAACAATGATAAGCATGAAACGTGCAAAAGCGAGAAAAGCTTCCGTGCTTATATCGCTTGCAACCATTTATGAAATTTTTCGCAGGAAAACAAAATTGTGATTTTAAAAATAATTCCCATTCCATTGTAATGCCGCCTTATCTCTCACAAGTCTTTACTTTATTAATCTTTATCAGATGGCGTAATCACGACTGCATCTCTCTCGTAGTGAAATCGCCATAAATTTTTTGAACTATTATGTTATATTATGCTTGCTGATTATTTTTTTTGCGTTGTGCATTCCTGAATGGTCATAACAATAATAATGACCGCTTATGACTGCTATTCAAGAAGATAATTTAAGCAAATAAATTATTCACACATGACTTATCTGGTACGATATTCACTCTGATAATGATCATTGGTTTGCTGGTTTCGATATATTTGTTTATAAACTGTTAATTGTTGTTAACATTTGTGAATGCTTCAACATGCTTATTATCATTTTGATTGCTTGCAAAATAAACTAAAATAAAAGTTCAAAACCAGATAACAACACACTGCGACATGAGGATTTAATATGCTGCCGTAATAAGCACACGACACGCCAATGTTAAGCTACCATGTCAGGATACACGAACCATTCTGCCCTTTAGGGCCGCACCACTACACGTTATGTTCTACGCCCACACAGTGGTGCTTCCATTAACACTGTTACTAATGTTAATTTCAGTATTATCTATGACAACTCTCAAAACGTTTTTTAATCATACAATTAGCACGATTTCAACTCGACGATCATCCTCCTGCACCACCAAGCTATGAGGATTCAACCGAATTTTCACCACCTCTTTGCAGAACGAACTTGTTTTTATCATCAGTACAAAACGACGACTTATACAACAGGGTTATTGTTACATCGTTAGTTTTATTAGTATATTAGTATCTTTAAACATTTATTAGTGATAAGAACGGTCGTTGAGATTAATGTCGTTAATTATGTTATAATCATAATACATATCATTAATGCCGTTAATTATGTTATGCCGTTATAATCATAATACATATCATTAATGCCGTTAATTATGTTATGCCGTTATAATCATAATATATATCATTAATGCCGTTAATTATGTTATGCCGTTATAATCATAATATATATCGTTAATGTCGTTAATTGTGCAAATGAAAACCAAATAGTGCCATATCGATCAACAATAGAACCAGAATACGCAATCCATCGTGCACAATAGCAATCAATATCCACAAATAATCGACGAAGCCCGCCTTGCTCGAATTAATAGATACCTGAAATTAAACTTCATCCTACGACCTACCCCCCCGCCCTCCACCCCTCCCCCTAACATGATGCTTGGAAATTCGCGAAATCAAGCCTGATGAAAAGCTGACGCTCATACTCATGCTTAGGCTGAAGTTCACCTCGAGGCTAAACCTCAAGCAAAGCCGTGGCTAACCATGAAAAGGAGTTATTTCTCTGAAATAGAGCAAACTAAGGAAGGCTTGAGCAAGAAGTGTTCCAAATAATAGATCTCATAACGATAAGTTGGATACGGCAGACAACGTCAGAAACCGTGGCCGCCACTTTTTGTGACGATAGAGAGGCTGAAAACACCGTGAAACTTTTGATATTGAGCAGCCAAAAAATGAAGAACGTTTGTGACACAGGTTGGCAGCTTAAATCAAGAAACCAATAAATTAGACATGATGATGACGAGTTGCAATAGTAATACCGACGGGAATAAAAACAAAAGCTCATGAGATACCAACGATAAACGCTTGTATAATTAAATCCTGGATTCTCGTCAAGCAGCACTGGATCCTTAAAATTTCAAACGACTGAGACAGACTGAAGAAAACTTTGAAAGCGGAGCGCAAAGCGAAGTAAATTTAGCAGATCTTTGAATCCTGAAAAGATGCTTTGAAATTCGCAAATGGAACAGAATACGGAAGTCCATGCAGCGTTACTCATATTCGATGAATCACTCATATTCATCACGACAAACAGCAAAAATCCATAAGGACAAAACAATTTGATCTGAGGGATTCTACTATCGACACATTTTGATGTCACAAATCAGTATTTACAATGACGCATGAAAGATATTGACAGTCCAAAAGACTGCTCAGACAACGCCATTCAAACACCTTTGCAGAGATTAACGGAAATCAGTAAGAATAGAAAAGACATGATGAGCTGTGATCTCAAGCTGAAATGTGAATCTCCTCAAGCTGAAATCATATCTCAAAGAATAATACTAATAAACTTCAAATTCTCAGCATCTTACAATTAAACAATTCTTTCAGTACTATCTGCCTACCAAACCTTTAATTAATCGTCTAATCGTACACAAGCATAATAGAGAAAAATTTTCAAAAATTGGAACAAAGTTGTTTTTTGGAAAGCACTTCACTTTCAGTCTGTAGAGTTCAGCAATTTCTAAGCTGAAAAAATCTTATGGTAGCGGCTCAGAGAAAAGCTTTGTCCCATGCGTGCACCAAATCAGTTTGGAAAAGTCATTAGCGATAGTTTGGAAAAAATCAGTGCTTGGAAGATGGAAGATACTGCATCGACAAAGGATCCACACTCTGCAGGTTGCAAATTGACACAGATTCCGCGATAAGGAATACGAATCACGTTGACTACTTTCAATTCATAGTTGTGTGTCACTTGCTTGTGGTTGGATATGCTAGTATTTTTTTCATTTTACGAAATTATTTACAGTAAATTTAAAGATTACGTAAATGGTTATCTATACGACATGATCTTCCATTTTTAACATTACAGGAGCATTGTCTGAATGCACACATCTTCTCGTTTCCTTCTATTGTATTCTCATCTTTTTATGATTTTATCATTTTTGTTTGACTTACTGTATGATTTTCAGATAGCTGTCTTTACTGTAATAGCGGAATGTTTGTTCGATTTTCAGAATCTTATTTCTAATATTTTTCATTTCTCTTTCATTGATGCATTGTGATGTTGCGCAGCAAGTAGATGATCACTTCGAATGAATAATGCTGACTGACTTATCACAACCCCCTTCCTTATCCGATGCTGGTTTCGTTTACGATCCCAATTTGCCAGAGCTCTAGTAAGCCAGCCCACTGACTATTCCAATCAATCAGCACAATGGATCCTTTAGACTCGTTTCACATGAAATGCACTAATTTGAAATCATTTCTCAGAAATCTCGTCACAACAGTTGTTCTTCTGATAATCCATTTTCGAAAAGGTTTTCTCAATGAGGCGATATTATTACTTGATGCCCGGAAAAACGATTTCAAGAAAATATATTTGAATTGATTTTTTTAGCTTTCTTCAATAATGAATGACACTTCTTTTTAGGAAACTCAGTTTGCAAATACATCCAAATATACTCGTTATTTCTCATGTGTTTTTGCTTACTGCTTATCATTTTTATGGTTCAGATAATTGTATTGAATATACAAAAGCACAGTTTAATGTATTTGCAGTATCTGAGTGACTAATATCATTTTTGTTCACGAACTAATGATTCTCGATTGGATTTGCTACCGCAGTAGCACATGCTTGTACCACATCCCATGATATGTTTACATATTTGCATAGCATTCTTTTCGGTGCATGGTTCAGAGGCGCCAGTGACCATGACTAAGTACAGTCCCATATAGTTTCAGTCCCATATAGTCCCATAGTTTCCGAATCTTGTTCCATAATCAGTCTTGTCCACTAATTATGATTGCAACATTGTTCTTCTGGTGATTAACTGTTACTCATCCGATTACGATGATTCATAAGAATTTTAGTACTGTCGCCTTGATGCTAACTGCCCCATAGTTATAACTTGATAGGATCATTTTCGTTCTCGCTTAGTATCTGAGTGGTTAGTATCAATTTCGTTCATGGTTAGTATCTCAGTGGTTAGCATAACATTCGTTCATGAACTCATGGTTTGCTACCGTAATAGCACGTGCATGTACCACATACCAAAGTATGTTTTCAGATTTACAAGGCACTCCTCTCGGTGTATCACTCAGATGTGCCAATGAGCATGAATAAACACAGTTACACATCGTTTCCGAGTCTTGCGCTAAGTCCATTTCCAGGTATTAATTGTGACTGCTACCTAGTTGTTTTGGCGATTATGATGAACTGCTACTCATCGAATTACTTTGATTCCTAGAGCTTACAGCACTGTCCCCTCAATGCTAATTGCCCCACAGTTATACTAGAAATTTCGCTTTTCCTGACTACGAAAAAAACCTTGTAGCACTGAGATGTGGTGAAAATAACTAAACTCACAAAATTAGAACAAAATAACAATAGCAACGCTATGTGAAGTGCTACTAACCACTCATTTAGCTGAGTTGTGCAGTCTATCAACATGTGCCGTATTTTGTGACCGTAATTAACGAAATCAAAACGACTTTCAAAATCTGAACTACACCGAAATACGAAGGACAGAGAACATTTGTAACGTAGTAGGGCAATTTGAGTCGAAAGAGAACACAGTCTGGTCTAGCTTCCAAGCCTTTTGGAAATCGCCTGGATCCACACAAGGATATTAGAGAAAATGTTTCAAAAACTGTGAAGAAGTTGATTTCTTAAAAGCATCTCATTTTCAGCCTTTACAGCTCAGGCATTTCTAAGATTAATAGATCTTATTTTAGCGACCCAGAGGAAAGCCTAGCCTCTATATGTTCACCAAATCACGCCTACCTAGTTCAGCTGGAAATACAAGTTTCCAAAAACGATCAATTTCTGAAGGTACAGGTGAGATAAAAATTCATAGGATTATTCTGGTAGCACTGGCGATAGACAGTAATTATACTGGCAAGGGAAATGAGGACAATATCGATCGAATCGTATGGATGCCAATACGAACCTAGCAATAGATAAGCTTCGGCGAGTAACCACAAACACCAGAGAGATTTCTCAATTTTCTGCTACATTCAACAATACTTGTACGAAATCAATTGATTTCATATGTGCAGTTAACGGCCAACCCGATGATAATTCCCCCCTGATGGGAAAGTGCGCACGGTGAGTCCGGGAACCCTCGTTACCTAAGCAAATGCCCAACGGCACTACTCAGGCCAACTTACGCGCATTCCCTAGCCCCGGTCAAATTGGCGCCTTTCCCAGGCCGGGATCGCCCATATAATATTTCGGAGAATAAGTGCTAACGATACCCGGGTAAGCATCGTGAACACATTTTAGGTTAATTCTCCCCGATTCGCCGAAACTGCCAGTAGGCGGGGAACACCTGTCGCATTTAACTAGCCCCTCTTGTTGGCAGTTCGACAGGTTGGGAACACCCGCGCAATCAAAATCTGCTTATTAAAATGACCATTGGCTGCACAAATTAAAACGAAAAAGAATTCGTTCGAGTCACCTATTAGCAACCCGACTCTCATGGTGAGCGGTCCAGGCGAACTTTCCAGACCTACCGTTAAGCTCATAAGGCATTCCATACCCTACGTTTTCCTCAAACTCAAATTTTGATTGGGATTCACACCAGTATAAGTATTATCCATGCTGAGTGTTATCTAGTCCATTCTCCAAAAATTACCTGTCTCCAGAAATTTACTACTTTCAGTAACTTGCACTTGAGGCTTGATTTGGCCTAGGTGACTCAAATTCACCACAGAATCTAAGCTGTATTTCAAGCCGCCTGCGTAAGATCTAACCAATCTCGGAACTAAATGGGTTATTCAGACTCAAAGAAGAGTGATTCTCAGAGACCTATTTTGCAAAGGAATGTTCGGACTTTAGTGACGCTAAACCATCAATGCGAACGCTCAACTATTGAGTGCAAGATTCGGAAGCAGAATTAGACAAAATATCGGAGGCGAAAGAGATCGTGAAATGTTTGAGAGTGATCAGCCAAAAAAAGAAGACGGAGAACATTTGTGACGCAATTTGGCAGTTTAAATCAAAACAAATGCTGAAGAAACGCCACTCAAACATACTCGTAAACTCTCAACAGAAGGAACTACGCTGATCATGAGTTCTCCGTCCTCTTTTCAGAAGAGAGCAACCTTGAGGTAAATAAATACAGCACTAATGTTCTACCAACTTACTGTTTTCAGCCTAATCGTTTAAAAAAACCACTAAATTCCCGGTACTTCAGAAGATATTCAATCCAGACGAGAACAATTACGAGCGGTTAGATCACAAACGTCCAAAGTATATGACGACATTCATTTCAAATCATTTAAGGTCTTTGAATAAGGAGATTAAGAGAATGACCTGAACTGAGACAATACGTCCCAAAGACGAGTTTACGGCCAAATTATGCCCATTCTAACTACGCGCCTCCTCATTTAATACGCAGGCAAAATTCACAAATTCGCGATCAAATCATGTCAAAGCTACTTTCCAGTTAAGGCAACTCATAGTCGTGCTAGGACAACGCTGAAATTTTCAATTAACTGCAAAATTTTGAATCAAAATCAGAACTGTGACAAAATCACCTGAAACGATATCCCAATGAAATGCTAATAATAAACTCCACATTCTCATCAACCAAGAGAGGAGGACAGACCTTTCAGTACCTGGCTTCCAAACCTTTCAGCAACTATCTGGATCTAAACAAGGATATTAAAGATATTTTCCAAAAATTGGAACAAAGTTGGTTTCTGCAAAACACTTCACCTTCCGTCTCTTTAGCTCAGTCATTTGTAAACTGAAAAAAATGTTATGTTAACGGCTCAGAGGAAAGCCTTACTTCCATGCGTGCACCAAATCACAGCTACCTAGCTCAACTTTAGCCGAAAATACAGATTTCCGAAAACAATCAGTTTTTGAAGGTACAGGTAGGATAAAAGTTTATCGAATTACTCTGGTAGCACTAGCGATAGATAATAACTATACTGGCAAGGGAAATGAGGACAATATCGATCGAATTGTATGGATGCCAATACGAACCTAGCAATAGATAAGCTTCGGCGAGTAACCACAAACACCAGAGAGCTTTCTCAATTTTCTGCTACATTCAACAATACTTGTACGAAATCAATTGATTTCATATGTGCAGTTAACGGTCAACCCGATGATAATTCCCCCCTGATGGGAAAGTGCGCACGGTGAGTCCGGGAACCCTCGTTACCTAAGCAAATGCCCAACGGCACTACTCAGGCCAACTTACGCGCATTCCCTAGCCCCGGTCAAATTGGCGCCTTTCCCAGGCCGGGATCGCCCATATAATATTTCGGAGAATAAGTGCTAACGATACCCGGGTAAGCATCGTGAACACATTTTAGGTTAATTCTCCCCGATTCGCCGAAACTGCCAGTAGGCGGGGAACACCTGTCGCATTTAACTAGCCCCTCTTGTTGGCAGTTCGACAGGTTGGGAACACCCGCGCAATCAAAATCTGCTTATTAAAATGACCATTGGCTGCACAAATTAAAACGAAAAAGAATTCGTTCGAGTCACCTATTAGCAACCCGACTCTCATGGTGAGCGGTCCAGGCGAACTTTCCAGACCTACCGTTAAGCTCATAAGGCATTCCATACCCTACGTTTTCCTCAAACTCAAATTTTGATTGGGATTCACACCAGTATAAGTATTATCCATGCTGAGTGTTATCTAGTCCATTCTCCAAAAATTACCTGTCTCCAGAAATTTACTACTTTCAGTAACTTGCACTTGAGGCTTGATTTGGCCTAGGTGACTCAAATTCACCACAGAATCTAAGCTGTATTTCAAGCCACCTGCGCAACATTCAGCCAATCTCAGACCTAAATGGGTTATTCAGACTCAAAGAAGGGTGATTCTCAGAGACCTATTTTGCAAAGGAATGTTCGGACTTTAGTGACGCTAAACCATCAATGCTAACGCTCAACGATTGACTGCGTGATTCGGAAGCAGAATTAGACAAAATATCGGAGGTGAAAGAGACCGTGAAACGTTTGAGAGTGATCAGCCAAAAGAAGAAGACTGAGAACATTTGTGACGCAATTTGGCAGTTTAAATCAAAACATTTGCTCAAGAAACGCCACTCAAACATACTCGTAAACTCTCAACAAAAGAAACTAAGTTGATCATGAGTTCTCCGTCCTCTTTTCAGAAGAGAGCAAGCTTGAGGTAAATAAATACAACACTAATGGACTGTCAACTTACTGTTTTCAGCCTAGGCGTTAAAAAAACCACGAAATTTCTGGTACTTCAGATGATAGTCAATCCAGACGAGAACAATTACGAGCGGTTAGATCACAGACGTCCAAAGTATATGGCGACAGTCATTTGAAATTATTCAAGAAAGTCTTTGAACAGGGAGGTTAAAACAATGACCTGAACTGAGACAATACGTCCCAACAACGAGTTTACTGCCAAATTGTGCCCATTCTAACTTACACATCTCCTCATTTAATACGCAAGCAAAATTCACAAATTCGCGATCAAATCATGTCAAAGCTACTTTCCAGTTGAGTCAACTCATAGTCATGCTAGGACAACGCTGAAATTTTCAATTAACTGCAAAATGTTGAATCAAAATCAAAATGTGACAAAGTCACCTGAAACAATATCTCAATGAAATGCTAATAATAAACTCCACATTCTCAGCAACCAAGAGAGGAGGACAGACCTTTCAGTACCTGGCTTCCAAACCTTTCAGCAATTATCTGGATCTACACAAAAATATCAAAGATATTTTCCAAAAATTGGAACAAAGTTGGTTTCTGAAAAACACTTCACTTTCCGTCTCTTTAGCTCAGTCATTTGTAAACTGAAAAAAATGTTATGTTAACGGCTCAGAGGAAAGCCTTACTTCCATGCGTGCACCAAATCACAGCTACCTAGCTCAACTTTAGCCGAAAATACAGATTTCCGAAAACAATCAGTTTTTGAAGGTACAGGTAGGATAAAAGTTTATCGAATTACTCTGGTAGCACTAGCGATAGATAATAACTATACTGGCAAGGGAAATGAGGACAATATCGATCGAATCGTATGGATGCCAATACGAACCTAGCAATAGATAAGCTTCGGCGAGTAACCACAAACACCAGAGAGCTTTCTCAATTTTCTGCTACATTCAACAATACTTGTACGAAATCAATTGATTTCATATGTACAGTTAACGGCCAACCCGATGATAATTCCCCCCTGATGGGAAAGTGCGCACGGTGAGTCCGGGAACCCTCGTTACCTAAGCAAATGCCCAACGGCACTACTCAGGCCAACTTACGCGCATTCCCTAGCCCCGGTCAAATTGGCGCCTTTCCCAGGCCGGGATCGCCCATATAATGTTTCGAAGAGTAAGTGCTAACGATACCGGGTAAGCATCGTCAACACATTTTAAGTTAATTCTCCCCGATTCGCCGAAACTGCCGGTAGGCGGGGAACGCCCGTCGCATTTAACTAGCCCCTCTTGTCGGCAGTTCGACAGGTTGGGAACACCCGCGCACTCAAAATCTGATTATTAAAATGACCACTGGCTGCACAAAGATAACGAAAAAGAATTCTTTCGAGTCACCTATTAGCAACCCGACTCTCTTGGTGAGCGGTCCAGGCGAACTTTCCAGACCTACCGTTAAGCTCATAAGGCATTCCATACCCTACGTTTTTCTCAAACTCAAATTTTGATTGGAATTCACGCCAGTATAAATATTATCTACGCTCAGTGCTAGCTAGTCCATTTTCCAAAGATCACCTGTCTCCAGAAACTGTCTTTTTCAGTAATCTGTACTTCAGGCTTGGGTTGACCTGAATAACTTAAGTTTGACACACGCAAGAGAACTAGGCTCTACTTCAAGCCACTTGTGTAAGATCTAACCATTAACCTCACAACTAAATGAGCTACTGAGACTGAACGTAGAGGTGATTTTGAGAAACGATTTTTGCAAGCGAATCTTCGGACCTTAGTGACGCTAAACTATCTATGCTAGCGAGCGCTTAGCAGTAAGCTGAATGATTTGAAAGCTAGACACTTGCAGAGTTGATCGAATGTGGATAAAATCAACTAAAATCACTTCATTTCATGGTTATGAGCAGAATCCTATTTTGGTCAAGCTGAACGGAGCCTAGAAGCTACCTCACGTCTGAAATAAGAACGAGGCTGTGTCTAGTCATCTCACCTCAAGATCAGATTAAAGTCTGAGTCATGACTTAAAGCAATGATGAATGATTCTGTGATCAGCCAAAGTCTAAGCGAAGCAATACTTAGTCAAATTAACTCATAAGTTCAAGTTGATCTTAGAACATGATAAATAACAACTGAAACTATAATTAGGTCAATCTACAGAATGAGACGTCAATGGTAATCTTACTTATAATTAGTTTCATTCAAATAATATATGCCTACATTAAAAAAGTCGAATCAGTTCTAGTCAACGCTGGAGCCATTTGATGCTGAATACAAATTAATGCCCATTACGTGATCTAAAGGCATGGTTCTAGCCACATCAACTAAACGCGCAAATTATCAACTAAGCTAGCAGCTAAATAAGAGTCCAGCGCGCATTCGACGAACGGAGTCCAGATTAGGGGTAAGGAATGATGAGGGTGACCGACAAGAAAAAAAGTGAATTTGATTTGATTGGGTGGGTCACTTGGTCGGTAATCAGTCCAAGTCCCTCCCTCTGGCTCAGAAGATAAGTGGGTCGTTACGTGCCACGTCTCTTCGTCGCCCTACCCAAAGCATCATTAAAAAATCGCAAATTCACAAATTCTTAAAAAATACAACTCTATCGAAACACAATGAAAACGAAAAATGATAATTACATATATCACATCAACAAAAGTCATTATCACATTAATAACAATAATTATCGATAACATATAATAAGATAATAAAACAGAAGAATACTGATAACAACAAAAAATATCACAGATATAAGCCAATTAAATAACTGAATGAATGAAAAACTTTCATCCCAACCAGACCCTCGCCCGCAGGAAGGGGAGAGTGTGACGTGAAGATTATTTCATAGTATCTTTAAATTAAAATTAAATTTTGTTTCTACTGAAGTCCCGCTCAAACAATTGAGTATATGACAATGTTAAATCATACAATAACGATGATACAATCAATAACAGTAATCATAATTATATGTAACAAGACATTACAATAAGAAAACTTAATGTTACCTAAAAAATCCCCCCAGTTAAATTTTTAGCATCGCACCTATGCATACTTTAATATTTAATGAAGAATAATAAATTTAAAGATACAATAATACACAACAATATAATAAATATTGTCATATACTCGTCTTTCATATATATTTATTACAACTGACAAAATACTCACAAATAATGAATGTTTACATAAATATTTACAAATACAATCATATTTACAAATAAACGAATAAATGAAAACAAAAGCATGCAGAAAGTGGCCACTGGCCACGTCTCAACTTTATTTCCATTTCCTAAGTTCAAACAAATGAAAATGAATAAATTAAATGTGGTCATTCAACCACAGCTTATTTATTGAGGCCCTACAATAAATGAAAGGAATTCAAAAAATATAAACCTCTGAACAGACCTGAGCGCTTCGATGCGCTGTGCCGGGTTTGATAAATCGTTAATATAATTGTAACAACCATAACACTTGTAATAATACCACAATATTTATAATAATCCATCGTCTTATAAAATTCATTAATAATAAACCATTACAATAATCCATCGAATTGTTAATTATAATATATTTTCGCCCTCTTGAAGGGCTGAAGAACTTTCCACGAAATTGAAAAAATCCTTAAAACATGTCAATATATGCTTAGGAATGAACCAGCAGTAAATGAAAATAGGTACAATATCAATAAATAAAACACTCCATCATAAAATGTAACAAGACACTGATTGTGCGATGAATTTCAATTGGTGAATGATAATTGAATATGAATACTCACCATTAATGAGATTCGCTGATGCCTGTAAGCCCTGTCAAAGGGCAATATCTTCGCGCATCGTGCCATCTTAAAATAGAATCATTTATCATGCAATAGCGGTCATCACTCGTCACAACAAATTAACACGTCATAATATAAGAATCAAATAACAATAGCGAATCGTTAATGCTACTAAGCATCTAACTAAACTGCGTCGAATAATGAATATCCTATGCCCTCTAAACAGTATCTCATTCGACGAATTCTAAACTCGAACTACAAGTAAACATCAAGTATTCTATCCTAAAACCGCCACGCAACAACCTACGCCCGCCATCACACCACATCACACGCGCAAACATGTTGAAAATGATGATAATGGAAAAGATGCAATCTAGTGAATAGCACTATATAATTGGTTCTCTTTGTATAGTCTGTCGTGCAGACATGCAGACATACACAGTTCCGCGGAATCTTTGAGAAAGTTCATCAAAATTGTGGCAAAATTCATATCAAAAGTATACCTAACGATGAGTATAGGGAGTTGCACAAGAGTGTTGAGGGATCAACATATTTGGAAGAAATGGGACTGAGATGACGATAGATATTTCGGTGGTATAAATATGAATACGGAAGAAAATAAATAAAACAGTAATAAAATATATTAGTGAATTTTCAAACTGAATCTTCCTTCGAAATCTTCCTTTATAATGGAATTATTCAAAAAATAGCATTTCGAACCAAACACCCGAAATCCCAACTTTAATGAGAAATCCCAATTACCAACCTCAGCATCTTGTTTCTGGCTTTCAGTTTTAAAAATATTAAATCTCCCAACATCATTTCACTTATTCAATTCACATTCCCAATCAAATTCTGCTCGATCGATTCAAGTGAAGAAATTGATATGTTACTAGTCAAAACTAAGTGTACGGTAGCCTTGAATATGGTAACCCCTATAGCATCACAAAAATTGCTATATCTCCTGGTAGAGGTAGAATTTCTCTGCAAAAATTTTTATTTTCTGAATCCAGAGGTTCTGCCCAATCGAAATGTGTGGAGAAATTGCTATGTTACTGGGCAAATATGAGAACATCGTTATTTTGAAGATGATGACACTATTACTAATATACAGATTGATCAATCGAGATACATCGTATTGAAATGAGAACTGCCTAGCAAATGAGATACTTCTAAAAATCAGTGATTTCTGTGAATGTAAGCGAAATCTCCCAACAACATGGAAACTTTTCTAAAACTAGAAAATCTGGGAAATCTGATATAATGAAAAAATCAGTATTTCTGGGCAGATTTGAGAAGATCGTTAGTTTGGTTAACGTAATGTATAGATTGATCAATAGAAATAGAGTGAATTGAATTGAGAGGTGCCAAGGTTTGCGGGCAAGTAATCCTATTATCGCTGAATGATTGATTGGCCATAAGCGAACAAATTTCAAAATTCAACTATGTATTTAAAAAAATTGCCAGCCAATTCTCTTATGTTCACATGTGCCCCTACCAATATGATGTGTTGAATAGTATCAGTGTAATCACCACATTTATCTTTCATATCCATGAGAATTACCATCATTATTACCACTCTTTCATGCTATCGCTTTGGCAAGCTGCACAAAATTCTTTTTCCCAATGTTTTGTTGCCGATTGAAACGAATTATTTCCATTAGTAAAACATTTATTCATTGATTCGGTTGTATCAAATTAGCATGCAAAAACATTTTATGGAACAAAAACAAATCAATGATAGCATCTTGTCAATAAAAAAATGAAAATGTGATGAAACTATAGAAAATTATAGAATAATTCATACAAATCATTTAGAATGGGATAGACATTATATCAAGTAAATGGAGAGAAAGAGATCAAATCGGTTCTCTCGAAAACAACAACATAAACAAAACGCAAATGCAATGGTCATCTGACCACGATGGTCACTTCAATGGTCATCTGCTGTAAATATTTATCAATTGTTGCAAGTCTTCGTACTACTCATTTATATTAACTCGGATTGGAAATGGATCACTTCTAGATTCTGAATTAATAATTCACTTATAATTAACTCACTTTCGAAACATTTTCCTACGACTTCTCATTTTCATCAGCAAGTAATGAACAAATTTGTTCACATACAATTAGACTAATTGCGTTTACTCTGAATTCTCTTGTTATTCTCCAAAACCATCCCTCTCAAGATTCTTATTTGATCGCTACGAGGTTGAAACATCTCACAGATTGATAAGCACTGCTAAACGTTAATATGCATTTGAATATCTGGTCAATCTATTATAGACGACAATGATACTACAATAACGAATCGAAAAGCTCGGTCAATTCTTTGCTTCAAAAAAATGACGACACGACATAACTAAATGAGTGGAATCTGCAAATATCCACCATAGTTGCAAAATTAAAATTTTCAAAAAGTTGTTTTGAATAGATATAATATGATCGATAACTAGCAAAAAGTTTAGAAAAAAGGTAGATTTGTTGAATTCGTATCGCGATGAATGGTCATAATTTGAAGTAACATTAACAATGAGTCAATACTAAACACATATACAACAATTTCATAAGGAAAGGATAATTTATAAATGATTTCAAAGATGAGGTTGTTTACAAAAATCCAAAAGATATCAACAAATTTCTCGTAAATATAAAAGTTTACTAACAATACGTTGGTGAACGAAGAAAATTTCAAGATTATAAAAGAAGACAACGTTATATCCTACAGGAATTCGACAAAAAAAAATCGAACTACGATTGCATAATGGAAGACAACTGACAATAATTAAATAATGCAATCGTCGACCATAAATGAAACTCAATATGATTCAATCTCCGTCGAGGTGAAAAGTTCGGAGATAAACCAATATTATACTCATTTTTACGCTCTTAGTGATTTTTACAAGAGACATTGAAATATTCGACCAAAAATATTGGATAAGACGTAAAATTCCACGGAAACTGATAAAACAGATGTTACATTCAATAAAAATCTTTCAAGTATTTTGATAAAATGCTCGAAAATTGGTGATGAAAAAAAAACAAAGAAAAGCATTGTCAATGTACGAATAATATAATATGGAATAACAGGAAAACATAACATATGCACGAATCGTTCGATTGAAACTAAGCGACGATCCAATTCAATTCGCATCATTAAAAATATTCGCCTGATTCAGGAATGAAACATAACAACAACGTTCGCAAAAGCACAGATCACAAATTATTCGAACAATTCAATGAAGAGAATTAAACGCATGAGGTATTTATGTACAGAAACGGGGAAGAACGTCAGATATGTCGCCGCTGTATGACGCATGGACAGTCGTTGGCTAAATTTTCACAATTTTTATCTCTCACTCTCGCAAATTTCGACGATTGATTGCGAAGAAAATATTTAGTCGATTCTACTTTCAACACATTTAACTTCGGATTTTCGGCGGTCTAAACGCTGGATAGCCATCGGAACTGTTATAATATGCATTTTAATAGGTACATAAAGAGTGCGATGAGATTTAGAACAAACTGAATAAATGACTGCATCGAGAGTAGCATTGTCTCATCATTTGCCGCAAGTCAAAATCATCATCAATGTGATGTTCGAATTCTTCTCATCACATTTCACCTTATTAACCATGCGTTTGGTCGTCTTCAACAAAATCATAAGCTTGTTCCTTTGTTACAACATCGATGTGTGACACCTGAAACATCACGGCATCAGAAAATAAACTATATAATCATTCTAGTAGATCTTCAGCAACACCAACAAATCTTCAAATAACCAACAGTGAATTAACTAAATGTAAAGCACAAGGTATCTTAAAATTCTGTCTCTCAGAATTCAAATATTGAATACCAAATTTCAAATAAGCATCAAGCAAGCAAACCTTATTGCGGAAGCGCACACCGAAGTATTTTTCGGCTGTTCCCAACAGTTCAGCGCGGAATGTTGTCGTAATAAACTGTGCGTTTTCGGACAGTTCATGAATCATATCTGCAAATATAGTCTCGACTTTTAGATGGTAACACGAAAAAGCACTATAACAATTCAATTATTCAGTCAAATTACAATTATTCCAAAAGGAACATCACACGAATCACTCTAACAAAAAAAAGAATTAAACAAATGGTCACTTGAAAACAAGAAACACAAGAAAAAATGAAATCAAAAGGCAACCTGCGACAGCCTTTCGATGTTGGGCATCAAGCGCTGCGTCAATTTCGTCAAAAAGATAGAAAGGTGCCGGGTCACATTTTTGTATCGCGAATATTAACGCCAAAGCCACCAGACTCTTCTGACCGCCCGATAACTGTTGCATTTCACGCGTTTCCGTAGTACCAGTGAATGAGACCTCAAATCCAAATCGCAATTCACATCAAAGTGTTTGAGTTAAGGAATATAACTCACTTTAAATGAACGAACCATTCAGAATGAAACGGCAAACTTTTTCAAAAAAATTATCTTCGACTATAACAAGATCATCAATATAAATGAAACAGTTTTGCTCCTAACCTTAATTCCGACTCCAGTGAATGTTTCGATGGGTGGTAAATTGGGTCGATCGCCGCTCGGCTCGGAATCTTCATCCTGAAATGCTCCAACCTATTCAATCGCTCTCGACAAACCAAAAATATCTCTTTTTAAAACGACGATGAATTTTCAAAAAAGTCTGTGGAACTCGTCCGATGCTCTGAATGTAACAAAAGATGAACAAAATAAGAGAATTTGATCATCACTCACATGACTGATTCGCATAACAAGATTGCCATATCCACCCGGCACGAGTTTCTGGAAAACAGTTTGAAAATTCTTCGACACTTGTTTGAACGTCAACTGGATAGCTTCGTATTTTCGATGATCCAACACTGTCACTAAATCGTTGATTGACTGAAAGATTCGCTCATCAGTTAATCTTACAAATACTATCGTAGATGCATGCCAATTTCATGAAATCGTTTCAAAATATATTCCTTCACCTGCTTCGTATGAATACATATACACTGATAACATGAAACAATTACAATTATAATAATCATCAATAAATGAGAATAATAATAAAAACAACAATCAAAAAATTAAGAATAACAACATCTAGCATTCCCCTTAATCAACAATAATTTAAGCGAATAATGACAGTGAAGAAAACCTTCAGATTCGCTTTATGTTCATCCATTCGCTTCGTGAGATCTTCTTTTCTGCTGCTCGCTTGAACGTATTGATCCAACGCCTTTTTATTAACATTCTCGTATTTCTTCAATTGCTCCAATGCTTCACTCAGTTTCTTGTCCAATTGTTTCAATGAATAACTTTCGTAGGTTTTCGATTCCATCGGAAGTGAGCCTAGCTCACGAATCTGAGAATCAGTACAATTATCAAATATCGACTTACCTCAGAAAGCCTTGAAAAAGAGCTTGCAGTCTTAAATCATTTCCTGACATCTTCAATTAGAAGATGTCAGAAAACGATTGAATATCACGAGTTTAAACAAAAACGACAAATGAAAACCTTTTTCATGCTTTCCTCTCGTTTCGCTTGCATTGCCGACTGTTTTGTACAGATCAAGTCAGCCTGTTTCGAGAATTCTGCTACTTGAGCCTCGAGATCTTTCTGCTGCTCTTGACAATCTTCCAGCTCTCTGGTCAACTTCTCTTGACTTTCTTCGTATTCGATCAAATACTCTTCCAAATCTGCAATACTTTATACTGAACAATAATCAAACCCAAGAATGCTCATTGGAAAGCGACATTTCTCGAATTCATAAAAAATTTCTACCAATTAACCAGTAAAGGATTCTCAACTCACCCGCTAGTCTCGTCATAATTTCCGAAAGACGATGATTAACTGACTTCAGTTCAGCCATCTCCGTCTGCAGACTATTCCGCTTCTCATCGACAGTAATATCTTGAATTTTCTGCAATCCAATAAATGTTTAACACACAATAAATACACAAAATCATTCTTCAAATACAAATAATCAATTCATTTGAACAGAAATTTCGCATTGAACTAAGAGAATATACATTGAAATAAACGTAAACTTACCGCTTGTAAGCTTTCTCGTTTTCGCAACAGATTTGTCGACAGTTGATTTTCCAGTCGATGTTTGATAGACTCTAGTCTGGCACGTTCTTTGGCCACGTCTTCCAGCCGAAGTTTCTTCTCCTTTACTTCGGCCTGAAAAATATCATCTCTCCATACCAAATACACAAATAATGCATATCTGCCACTACTTCACATCGATTTCTCATCAAACTCAAACATAAATCCAACGAATATAATCCAAAACGTGCAGCTAATTATCTCAAAAATTCACCCACCTGTAAATCATTTAACATGGTTTGCTCTTCAGCCGATATCGACGATAGCAAAGGTGTTCCAATTTGTCTTTGCAGATTCTCTTTATTCGCTTGCATTTCGCGAATTCGATTCTTTAACGTTACACACTGTGCGACCTGAAAGGAACGTTCACATTCCATTCCACTTCTTCCAATAATTTCATTATTTCACTTGAAAAATATCTTTTCTTAAACACTATCTCACTAAAACAAGCGAATTTTATAATTCACTAAAATTACACTAAAAATATTTTCACCCTTACATAATGAAAAAACCGAAATATGTAGAATATTCATATACTTTCATACGATATATCATCCTCTAGCATGTATAAAAACAAACCTTCGGCTCTCTACTCTTCAAACTTTGCTGCAATTGTTGCGATAAGTAGCGTTTCTTTTCAGCAGCAATGTTGTGTTCATTCCTGAAAAAAAAACCCTTTCTCAAAATAATTTCTATTTCATGAGATATGCTCCAGCAGAATAACTTCTTCTCAAAAACTATTCTTTAATTCCCAACAAAATGATGAAACCTCCGAAAACAATTGATGAAAAAATTAGAAAATACACATACCTGAGAGCAGATACTTCTCGCTCAAGACTGTCGCCTTCCATTCGAAGTTTTTCCACTTCGGCCGTTTTCTCATTATTCTTTCGGATTGCATTATCCAACGATTCCTTCAAAATGCAATTATTTAAAAAATAACCTTTCAAACCAAACACCCCGAATCCCAACTCCATCGAAAAATCCCAATTATCAACCTCAATATCTTGTTTCTGCTCGAGAAGTTTCCTTACGGTTGACTGTAACTCCAAACGCGATCGCTTCACATCCAAATAACCACCAGTCATTGCGCCACGTCTACTTACTTGATCACCTAAAATTCAAATACTTCAATCTCAAATCCTCCATCTTTCCTCATCATAATCATTTGATTTCTACCGAATCTAAGCTTTTCAGCTTCGAAAATATTGAATCTCACAATATCATTTCACTTATTTAATTCACATTCCCAATCAAATATCATTGAGGAATGCGAAACTGAAAATTCACTGCAATCAATCAAAGCAAATACCAGTGAAACAAACGAATACATCGATAACCTAAAACAACGTTGCCTATCGCTTCTGTACAGAATACTAACGAAACAAATAATTCAACAAAACATTTCGAATCGACAAAAGATCAACTCACCATCGAACGTAACACAGTCAAAACCCTCATTCCTGGCTATACGATTTCCGGCTTCCATATTTCGCACAATCGCTGTGCCACCAAAAACGTGTCTAAAGACCACGTCGTACATTTCTTGGTACTGCAGTGAGTCAATCAACGGGCGCCCTTCCTGAAACATTTGCTGTATAGCGAATTTACCGAAACGCCGTATTGTATACACTGAACCCGTCTATATTATCTGTAATCATTCGAAAACGAAACGAAATTAAAACTTTTAAGCAAAGCATCTAAAAGCCAAAAAAAACTCACCGAATCAACGGTCTCTTTCCTTGCCTTAGCGATCAGTCGATTTAGCGGGAAGAAGTTCACTTCACCCATCATCTTTTGACTATTTACCTGAGAAAAAACTCCAGGTTTCAAACAGCAAAAAACATTACGAAAGATAAAGACATGTAAACATAAAACTTCGCTGACAATAAACGACCTCAACTCAATAATACAATCCAAAAAATTTATGTCTGATAGTGAGTGAGAAATGCGGCACGCTAACCTCTTTCAAGATTTTCATCGCGATTCGATCATCATCCACAACATGATAGAACAAACGATTGCCAGCCGTAACCTCAACCGCCGAGAAGTATACACTGTCACATTTGAACAGATCCAACAGGGTGCCTTAAAATGAAGCCGTAAAAACACTTGTTAAATTCTCGATTAAATCAAAACATTCAATACGGAGCTCAATGCGAAAAAGAACGAAACTTCAGCATAACTCACCGTGATATCCATTCAAAATTGCGTCGTATTGTCCGTTACGATTGTGCTCTCGAAAATGTTGAAGAACACGTCGCACACTATCAACTCCATTCATAACCGACTGAAATGTACGAATCACTAACCAATAGTAACAATCCTCATGCAATCGATTGAAGCTTCTGCGTGAAAAAAATCGATGAATACGCATTGCTTAATTAAAAATCCACAAAATAAGCAATAAAAGTCAAACCTTAGCGGTCATCTTCCGAAGATCTTGTTCGGCCTGTGCCACCTCCACTTTGATAGCCTCAACATTGTCACGAGCGCTTTTCTCATCACGAGCCGCCTCTCTGTAAACAATTCTCATATCGTTACAAGAACAAATCGCAATGCTAAGAATCACATCAACTTCTGAAAAACCATTCAAAAAACTTGATTCTTCAACGGAGAAGCTTCCGCTTAAAGTGCCAATTGAAACAACGCACTGTTGTCGGATAGCCGCTTGATCCAGTTGTCGACGTAAATCGGCCATTTTGTGATTGATGGTCGACATCTGATCAACGCACTCTTCGGCTCGAAGACCAAGTGCCTACAACAATTTACATTTCGTTACGAATACCAAAATGATTTTCTGCACAAGAATTGGGAAATTTTTGTTTAAGATAAAGCGAAAGCGCTGAATCTAGAAAGCACCTCTCAACATCACTGGATAAAAAAGCTTCACAAACCATAATCTGCTGATTGAGTTGTTCCTCCTCTTGCTCTTCATCGTGCAAACTCCGTTCAATTTCGCCGATCTGGTCTTCTGTATCGGCCAACTGCCGATCGTAGAAACGAATCTCCTTGTTCAGCACCTTCAATGATGATTCTTTTGTGATCACGAACCCAAAAAACACTCATAACATGTTCACTCGATTATACGTTACACTTTAACCCTCCAAATTATCAACAAACTCGACCAGAAAAATGACAATATTAACAGTGCCATGAGAGAGTTGTCCACAGAAGTTCTAACTCCCCATATCATTTCTCTTATGAACGATTCTTTGCTGCAAGTCCACTCCAATCCACAAACGAAATAATACCGATAAGGCAAATTCGACGAAATGTTAGAATATATGCAAATCTACACACAGAAAAATTCAAATCAGCGACTAAAATTCAAAATAAATCAAAAATCGATTCTTAAACACACCTTATCACGCTCTTCGACTGTTTTGTATTGGTCTTTATGGCCTTGCTTCGCGTACAACTCTTTGCATCGCTGTTCCGAAATTCGAATACTAAACAACAAACCATTATGATCATATTTCAAATAAGATTCTTTAAACAAGCAATCAAATTCCACAAGATATAGGTGAAAACGAACATTCAGAAGGAATAAATTTTCAAAATCAGTTAAGAAATCGCTCACTCAGTGCTAAGTTTTGCAGCATCTTCGACGAGAGCGTTATATTTTGGTGCAATATCGTTCAGTTCCTCTTCTTTTGCTTGGATATCCGCTTTCAGTTTATTCAGCACATCTTCGGCTTTATCCTAAACAATCGCTTTCTCTTCAACAAACCAACTAATCAAAAAAATATTTCGAGCGATATAACCAAAAACCTTCGAAATTTTTCCCAAATCACATTCATCATATTCATTTACAACAATTTATGAAAGATGTGTAATTAAGAAAATTTCAACGAAACCGACCCTTCCTGACCGTTCTTTTTCAACATCTTCACGCAGATCCTTAATACGAAGTTCGAGTTCAGTTTTCTTTTGGAATCGCTCGGTCTGTTCACCGAGCAACGCCTCCTTCTCTTCTCTCATTCCCTTGAAACGGGCCTCGAGCTTGCGTTGCTCAGCTTGCGCTTTCAATGAGCTATTTTGTGCATTCAGCAAGTCATTGGTCACCTTAAATTCTTTCATTAACCCTCAATCTATTAAGGTTATGATAACTCTAAATTTCACAAATTTGAAACAATAAGAAATCCATTCTTTTCAATCGTTTCTTTACTCATGTCAACCAATCCATCATAAAAACTGGATGCCCTACCTTGCTTTGTCTTGTGTTCAGCTCTTCTCGTTGTTCAGCTAGTTTATCCAGCTTTTTACGAGCCTCCTTCACTTCATTATCGTATATCGTATACTCAATTGATCTGAAAACGAACAAATCATTAAGCTAAAACTTAAGATACTGATCCATTTCAAACACGGTTCCATCGTTATACTAGATTTGGCCAACTCCGCACGTCGAGCAAATCCCCTCGAGATAAACTCATCAAATAATCATGATCAAAACCTTTTCATTTTATCCCATTTTTGATACTCTTTTAGATCTTCTTTCTCTTCTTCCAAAGTCTTCAAACGTTCCTCGATATAGGCCAACAATGCTTCAATTTTCTCGCTCTTCGCACCTAAAAATATAACTCTTCCAAACGCAATCCATCAAAATTTTTGAGTTTGCTCCACTGAAAATCCTCTTAAAATGAGTTTATACTCATGAAATTACAACAGAACAACTGACTATATGAACACTGATGGAAGCAATATCATCAATCCAACACTATACTATTTCGTCAAAACAATCAAAAATTATCACAAACGGATTACAACTTTAAACTAAGATATTGAAAAATAATTTTCAGATAATACTATCAAAAACGAGAAAAATTATAATAGCAATAACAAAATGACACACTCGTTTCACGAAGAATCTTTAAACTTTCCTCTTTGCGTTCATCATAGACACGAGTGCCAGCTACCTGTAATAAGAATCAAGTCTCTTATAATTCGATCACAATTTTCGACAAAAGGAATTCATTCAAACGAACACGAAGCACTAAGAGTGATAACAACATCAATTATGCATATTAGATCAGACAAGTAATAATATTCGACATTCTGAATCAAACGAAATTCGAGAAATCGCATCAACCACGAATCCTTCACCAACCTCTCTGAGCAATTTGAGTCGATGTGAATCAGGCGAAGTGGCCAGTTCGTTGATTTTTCCTTGCTTCACGATATAATAGGGATTCGAGCGCGAGAAGCCAGCAGACTCCATCAGGTTAACCACCTGAATGTTAACAATTTATTTAGACTTTATACAATACTATCCTAGCTAAGTTTCAATGCTATCATATTTCATGAAAACAATGGAGATCGTCTGTAATTCAAGATAGAATTCATAGGTCCAATCAGTATGGACTGTTATCGTTGGAGATATCATTCAGACTGATTAGAAAATTACGAGAAGGAACAGCCTAAAAGCCATCATCCGATGAAACGAAGTAATAGAATCAGAGCAGGGAATGATATTCAATATCAAAGAAACTCACATCGCTCCTTGAGACGATCTTTGAATCGATAAAATATTGATCCTTCTTGAAGCTGACTTGGCGTCCTACACGTACCTCGTTGGCGTCCACCTGAATTTAACTCATGAAAGAATTCATCTTTCTTTATCCAATTCGTCAACAAAGCATTAACCCTCCCACATTATCACCTATTTCCAATTTAGTCTTTCCTACTGAAGATAATTGATAACGAAAATTGTTCGAATCAACAAAAACGAAAGTATTACCGCGACAATGCGTCTATCCATATTATCGAAAACGATCTCAACTCGGGCGGTTGAAACTTTTTCACCGGTTCCCTCATGAATGAGTCCTTGTCGATGATCTGAGCGCAAATGACTGAATTCGTCCGAAAGTACAAATTGAATCGCTGCAAAACAAGGTACATATTAAGCTGAACAACCGGAATTTGACTATGGCAATGATTACATGTACTATTTACTGCGATATCACTCTTCAACTTATTACGATAAGTATCTCACAAAGGTTACAAAAGCGTTGAAAATCTATGAAATCACCAAATAAAGATCGTCATTCGAATATAAAACGATGGAATATGATATCATTTTGGATAAAACTGATTAATTTAAGAACCATAATGAACAAATTATTGGATAACAAGTATAAAACTCATAAGATCAATAGAATAAATCACTGAAATAATGCAATTAAATTAACCTAAGAAGAAATTACTCTTCCCACTTCCATTACGCCCGACAACAACGTTGTGTCTAGGTGAGAAATCATCCACTATTGTTTCCAAATAACTACGAAATCCCGTTATGTGCACCTGAAGTGAATCGCAATCACAGTTGAATCATTCAAAATTCTCTTGAAAAAATTTGATCAATTGAACATATGTAAGCGCAAAAACATCCGTTCTTTAGACAGTTTGATGATAAACATATCATGCTGGAAATATACCGCCTAATCCCCAATAAAAACAAAACAAATTCTAAGGGATTTAATCAAAGACCAACCTCTTTTATATACATTGTTGTTGAGGATATTAATGCAACAGTGTTCCCATTTAACGTGGAATTTGAATATCTTGATACCTGAAATAACCACTCGGATTTTTTAGAATAACAAAGTTGAGTTAATCGAGTAACAATTACAACGAACGGAAACAGAACTCGTTTTCGAACACCTTGGACATTTCATAATATTACAATCAACAATACTCTACAGAAACACCTTGATTACGAACAGAAATGAGCTTATAGTTGAGAACTAAAGTTTATGCACTGAATTCCAGATCCCAGCTATATCCGGAAAGATATCCGGATAACTCGTATCCCTTTCCCTGCTCAAAAATCCGGAAAATTTCACAATTCTAACTACAGATCAAAATTGTCGTTGCACTAGCGCGCCAAAATCTCAATTTCACACTGACACTATGCCAATTACGTGCACAGTGGATGAGCCTATCTCTCTTGCTTGAATGCTGAACAAATCTAGCGAAGTTTAAACAGACATCAATGGATTAACTGCTTGTAAGATTCGAGTTTAATTTAACGAGTCTGAACTGACCACAGACATTTGCATAACGATTGAACTGAATATCCTTTGGTTGAACAATTGAACATTTCATAAAGCTAGGCATCCAGTAGACTGTATTGCAAACCTTTGGATGTTTTCACACAGTGCAATTCAAGAGACTGCATCTGAATCGCTATAGTGAGGCTTCGAATAATTTGATCCACTTGGAAGTTTGATTGAGGCGAGTCATAAGGACTCTAAAGTAACTTAGCAAATCTTACAATTAGCATTTCTCCACAGCTGACAGAGTTTATACAGCCGATCGCTCGATTTTTCAAATGAATTTGTTCGTAACATGGATTACTATTTATCAGAATATGACCTTGAAGTTTGTAGAAATTCTAAAAAGAAGTGCCGAAAACGTGTGATTGTGTTCTCTTTCTTTGCAATAAAGCATTTTGAGCGGAACACCTTCATATAACAGTTATAGTTGAACATCTTACCGACCTGGATAACACAAACGATTCATCAGAATGCTCGAAACTAAGCTTCTGGATCACCTGGAAATCCATCTGCACTGATTTCCACATATAATTATCGTTGATCGACGGAGAGATCAAATTCACAGATAGAAATCGGTGGTATAACTGAATGTCTCCGGAGTATGAAGTAGTTTGAAAAGTTTGACTATATCTCGTCAATTAAGCACTATCGTCCAAGATTGTTGATGGGTGCATTGAAATAAATTGCACTGCTTGAAAACTATGAAGCAGTAACCTGAGAGTCATAAGGCACAAGGAACACGGTCATTGTTTCAGATATTTGCTTCGTTTCGGATACATAATCAAATCATTTTCTATAACTCCAGCTTCACAACATCTAGAATCTATGACAGAAATGCTTTAGTCACTACAATCGGCAACTCTCGATCACAACTGAATGATTTTTCAATGCTCAAAGTAATCGAATTCTAGTTCAAAAGATATCGTGACTTGCAAAACGATCATGCCGTGCTTGTCATTTACTCTTACAACTGCCTGGAACAGTTTTGCGGATTTCGAAAATCCTTTTCACATTATCTACTCACTTTCTTATTTGCGACTTTCAGATCGTTATGAATCTTTCGAAAACTGGATTTTCTTCGTTCGATCCATGGCGTTGAATCCGACTGTTAATATCATCAGTTGCTATTCTGTCTTCATTTGGCTTTGAACTACATGAAATCGTTTTCAATCACAAATTTTATTTCATTCATTTTGCAGCTTTCATTCGTGCCTGCCTGCAGAATTTGCATATCCTTACAAACGATTTGCATTCAGCATAGAATATGGAGAATAAACTGGATTAGTTGGTTCATACTGAAATGAACTGATGTGATTTGATGGTTCGATTATTGATTTGAGCGGATCTGATTTCATCGAATCAGCAATTGACTTGATTCATCGAAAAGTGATTGATCTAAGATTGATTTGTGATGATGATCACTTTCAAATGAATAATCCAATAATGATACTTCGCAAAAACGATCACAAAATCGATCCGGTGATTTCTTTCGACAACTGACGCACTAACAATAATGTTTATCCACATCCATGCAATAACGATGCATGATATTTCACATGATGATGAATCGAACGTCCCAGAAACCATTCAGTCAAGTACTGGTTTGTGCTTAAAGTGAGAAAAATTTTCTTTTATCGTGAATGTGAAGTTGACTGTGGAATGTAAATATGTTTTAGAAATTATAAAAGTGAATGGATTTCTCATGGATTAATATTTGAAGTTGATACGGTTCATAAATGACACGGAATTTCAATTTTCACGATGTTTGAAATGCGCTTATTTACAATGTGTCGTTGTTGTTCTATTATATGTCAGTGCAACGAGACATGTGCAGCACATAATGATCATTGTAATAAATTGGAACTGAGGGATATTATTTCAAAAAGGAAATGGTTGAGTATGAGACGAAAACTACATAGAAATTTACGTATATTCAGTTGGAATTTTAGTACCGAGAAAGTGAATGTGTCAAGCGAAATTCTTCATAATTTTAACGAATTCATAAAATTTCTTAAAAAGTCATTGTGTATTATGATGGGAAGCTGTTCGTTGTTGGAATCACTCATGCATTCAGTTGTTCTCACGGAGATTTCTTCTTCAGTGAATGTTATCCTTATGTTTTTGTCTTCATATAAATTTCACAAGCATCATCCGTTCACTTATTTTATTCATCCTTTTTCATCTTTTCAGTCGTTCATTATTTTCTTTCCGAACGAATTGCCTACACTAGAGATTTGAAAAAAATGATTTAAGAATTCATTTTCAAATTCTTTTCCGCTGTCTTTGTTTGAATGTTTTGATGTTTCTTGTTACAGTTAACCAGAAAATTCCCGTACGACCATAAAATCTTCTAAGTTTTGATATAGATTTCAATATCCTTTCGGAGAAATGCACCAAATATTACTACAATGGTGAGATGCATATTTATCGATTCATTTTCAACAAAAGATTGCGATGAAGTGAACAGTGATAATGGAATGAAGATGCAAGGAACCAGTTATGAATGACGACGACAATAATCCCGGAGTAGTGCGCTGGGGTGGGTAAGAGTGAGGATAAAGAACGAAGCAAGTTTATCACATGGTCATATGCACATGGAAGAGTTTTCGGATTTATTGTCGAATCAACTGGCTGTGACACTTCGTTTCGTTATCGTCGAGATTGCATATGGATAAGGGGATGGGATTGGAGAGAAGGAAATCAAATGAAACTGAAAACCAGTTGTTCCTTTTAGGTGATTGAATCGAATTGCTGATCGTTCATTAGATCAAATAAACATTGTTTCACTTTTGTGATTGAACTCATTGATCTCATTCTTTGCAAAGAACTTATTTTTCAATTGGAATACTTTTAATTGGATTAATGGTATTAGACGTTGGTCGCTTATGCAACCGTTTTATCAACATGCATAGTTTGAGTGCAAGGAAAGTGACGTGTTGACTAGAAATGAAACTTTTTTTCGGATTATTTCTCGTGGAAATATTCGACGATTCATGATAAATTCTGAGAATTCCACAAAATGATGAGAAGAGAGTGTATTTGTTGATATCAAACGATTTAGTAGTGAAAAAATTTCGAAATTTTGTCAGTACTGAAGATTATTCAACTTACTGATGCCATTTAAGAAGACTTTCTGCCGTTGGGGCTACTCGATGTTTGAAGGAATTCCGGATTTCGAGGAATTCCATCAGTATCTTTTCAAAAATGACCGAATAAACATGAAAACGCATAGCATATTCACGCTCAGTTTTTTCGTTAAATTTTGATCTTCACAATCAAAAATTCATCGTTTCCTTTAATGAATCAGAAGGCAGGAGAAGAAAATCATCAAAAATTTGTGGAACACTGAAATAGGAAATCATAGCAGAACGTATGTTTGATACCTGAAAGCATGACAACACCAATAATATCACTTCATCATGAACTTTATGAAACGGATGCATTTTCAATCTAATCAATCATATTTTTGAAAACTGCACATGCTGACCAGTTAGTCCTGCCAATTTAAGAACTACTTGATTCATTCGTGGATCAAAGAAATCAGAGATGAAGCTGTTCATGATTCATGTGATATCTATGTGTCGATGATATCGATGACGTATCAAGAAAACTAGATAGGATAAACTCAAGCTAGAAGAATTGAACTGCATTGGATAGAGGGCATGGAAATTCGCGGATTGATTCCGTCTCACTGAAATTATCGATCAGTCAAACGGTCTGCTCTGATCACCATATTCATTCGGATAGATGGATCAACAAAGAGATCAAGAGAGAGACAGATTTTGATTGTTTGCGGTTTACGAACGATTGAGCATTGTCGTTCATCCGTTGAACAGATTCACCATCTATTGGAAGTATTCACTGCGAAATTATCGAAATCAAAATCATTTAGTTTCGAAGATGATTGCAATTGGATATCTCAATGCATAATTTGATAGATCGTCCGTCCCATTCCCACGTTTCGATGCTCTAATTTCACTTTTCAGTCATTTAATCACTATAATTTATGCATCCATCAGTTGATTCTTCGTTTTTGTATTCTTTTCTATCATCCAGAAGAATGTCCAGGTATTCGTCAAACGTGATGATGAATTCAACTTAAATTCAACTCCACCCTCTCGTGTCATCAGTCCACTCTCATCCAGTCCTCGTCACAGTTCACTAATATATCCCACATCTCTTCACGTGTTCCATCTTCCAAACTCACCTATACCAAATTCGTAGATCCACTCCAAATCCCATCCGCAATCCTATTGTTACGCTCATCACGACAGCTTTTGCTGCTCATCTTTATATTAATCGCACCGCAATATGTAAGTGATTGCTTGACTGTTTATGGCTATGTAGGTGCTTATATTTTTTGGCCCGAAAATACTGTTTGTTTTTACTAAATCTTTATATTTTCTGCATTTTTTGGTTCAGTTTTTTTTCGAAAAGCCGATTGATTTTTCCCATCTCTTGAAAACAAGTAGTTGGATCGAAAGTGATTAGCCTTTCAACATTTGAGGCGACACTTGTGGATTGTTCTGATCGCCGCATGCTTTTTGAACTTGGCGAGGTCACAACGAAGGCCAGCCGGACCGTTGACGAATGATTTCCTGGAATGGTTAATTGCGAATGGGTATGAGAATGAGAATTTCGATAGGCCCGACGTTGGACCGAATGGAAGTTTCGGTGGGAGGACACGAAAGGATCAAGTGGTTCGTTGAGTTTCGTGTGTTCAGGCATTTCAATTAAGTTCATCAGCATATGCCAAGTTTATGTTTATCGTATCGTCAATGCTCTCTGCTTTCTTCATATCAGCTTGATACAGCCATTTTTTTCGCTAAGAAATTGATCGCATCATTCTTGTTATTATTAGCAAACATATCGTGATGGATCACCATCGTTTTCGACTAATATTTCGACTGCAATCATTGATATATCTGTCCGTCATGAAATTATCCATTTGAAAAATGAAATTTACTTTTCAAAGATAATTCTCAACAAATGCGCTATAACACCCTTAACAGAAAGGAACATTTCGATTTTCTTACGATTAGCAAACAATTTCTTGAATGAAGTAACTCTTCGAGAAGTGATCGAAACAGGAGACGACTTCCAGTCATGTTAATTTTTATTGAAGATTCATCATCAACCAGTTGTGTTCGTTCACGGTACCGCAGACTCAGCGTTGTATACACAAACCCCGATGGCAACCGGATGGTCTCGTTCCATCCAGTACTTCTTAGAGCAGAATTACTCATCAGCTGAGTTGTACGCAACGACTTGGGGTGATGCATGGGCAGTTGGTGGAAATCTTGTGGATGCCTACAACACAATGCGTACTTGCTCAACACTACTTTATTTACGCAGATTCTTGGGCGCTGTTCTGCAATACACACGAGCACCCAAAATTGACGTTATCGCGCATTCTATGGCTGTCCCTCTGATGAGGTGAGTTGGTTTATTGGGTAGAACAACGGAATTTTAGAATTTCGATCCTCTCCCAAAATACATACGAATCGATCAACAGATCAGCCGACTTAAACTTTCGGGTCTTATCGCGTGAATGCTTTAGGTGTTTAAATTTTTATCAAATATCTTAGAATTTCATAAATCCAATTCAGTTTCCACTTGAATTCATTGAGTCTTTTGTAAACTCAATAAAAATTTCCTTGGAATCAGTTAATTGTCTTTGGAAATTAATTGGGGTTTTCATATGAAAGGAGTTTCAGAAAAGTGCTGAAAGGTGGCAATCTAATAGCGACCGATGGCAACTGCACACTGGGACCGCCAATGACAGAATTTGTGGATACGTTCCTTGGTATCGCGGGTGCAAATTATGGATTGTGCGTTTGTCAGTTAGCGCAGACCATACCTGCATGGTGTAATGCCCTGGACGGTCTTTATCCGGGATACACATGCGAAGATCAGGTGCGTGGTTCATAATGCTTTAAAGCTTCAAACTGTTTACTTGAATTCAATCAAGTATTAAAGTTAGCTTATAATGAATAATTAGATACAAATTTGTTCATTGCCAGTGTGGTGTGTCGCGATGATTTATGTGTTTTCAAGAAGTTATTCAGTTTTAAACTAAATTTCTCTCTACGAATGGATTTCCTTCACGAATGAAAGATGAGCATTGTAGTGACCATACGAGACTTATTATTGTCTGGATAAAATCTCTTCTTCAATTCAGCTGCATTGCATTGTAAATTCAGTTCAGGATGAACCTTATTCCCTAATCCCAGGATTGTATTGTCTACATAACGGTTTTGCATTGATTTTTCTATCTGATAACGAAGTTTCTCATTATTGTTGATTTGCTGAAGATGTTTTTCATTTCTATTCTGGATCCCTAATTGTTTGGAGAAAATGCTGTCGTTGAAACAATTCACTGATCGTGAGTTCCTGCAAAATAATTTTCAACAACGACTGCTCCGACTGACTTGAAATAGTCATCTCTTCGAATCTTGTTTCGTTTAATTACGTTACTGAGCTGATGTTGAATCCGATTCAAGGTGATTTGTGGCTATCCAGATGGTGAGTGCAAGCAAAAGAATTATTCAGCATTCCTGGAAGGACTGAACAACGATCCAACACGTGAAGCAGATCACATCTACGCAATGTGGTCTGATGGTGAGCTTTTGCTTCACATCATTTCATCAACAGGATTCACATGAAATTTACCGTCTAGGGGAAGGAAACTCTTAATCAAGGAAACCATATGCGATCGATTACACTAAGAAAAACTGATATGCTCGATATACCATAAATTCAAAAACTGATGTGTGGATTCAGTAGATAAGCATAAAAATCCAATTAACAAATTGGAACCATGAAATTGAATCTACATTTTGTTCCGATTTCGTTCAGAACCTTCCGTCAAGTTTCAAAACCATCATTCATAGAGAATGTTTTATTTGATCGTTTGTTTGCCTCATCTTATGAATATTTTTTAGCTGATGAGACATTATTATTCCGTGGCTTAACGTGGGGTAAACCAACGAGTCGTATTCCTGGCATGAACGGCCGTTGGATATCAGACAGGAACGGTCATGTGGCCATGAAGGATCTTACCGAGTTGAGACAATACGAAGCTGTTGTGCATCACTCTATTTGATGATGTTTTAACTGAATTTTAATAATTGCACTGACTGACTGATTACACGATCTTATTATTATGCAAATGATAATATGAAAATCTGTTATGAATGCAAAAAATTGTAAAAATTAAATCGCCTTATTAATTATAAGTCTAAAATTGAACCAGCATCGCATCGCTTAGTTCATGCAGCATCAAATAAGAAATTTTGAAAATTGGATAGAGCATTTAGTTGGAGAACTTGCCTAATATGGCACTCTGTGCCTCAAGGTGTGCATTGCAACTCAGTCATTCAACTTGACCATCCGTCAAACAGGAGAATCTAAACTTTCAAAAATTCTTCATGTTGTTAGCAGATGATACTCATTTTCAATGAAACAAGAAGGTCTCTCATATCTGACAATGAGTAATTTGATTATACCGCCAAACTGTCCGACACTTGATCTCTCACATGATCAATGATGCACCATTATTGAAAATATCAGTAGTACCATTTTTAAGTCACCCGTATCTTCAGGTTTGCTTGAGACCACAACAGTTTCTTCATGTCATCGGGTAAAATGGAGATGCCAAGTAAGCATCCCTTTACAGCTGATGAATACTCAAATACAGACTATTTGGTTAAGATTCTTGTGCCAAACGGCATTTTTGTCGATTACTGTTGGGAATGTGTGCATTCTCAAGTGATGGCCGGAACAGAAACTTTATTGGCACCAAAATAATCATTCATCTACAATCATTCGAATTATTAATGACAAAAATATCAGCACTCAAATACAACAACAACAACAAATAAACATATGATCATTCACAAATACGCATCTAAACAAAACACAAATGACTAATCGAGATACAACTTCACAAAATGACTTTCAAATGAATGAAGTCGTTCATTTGCTTATAAAACATTCAAATGATAATTCACAATCAGATATTATAACTTTGCCCTCAATTTACAATTTCCACAAACAATAATAACATTCATCAACAACACATTCAAAACACCATAATTTCTTCATTATGTATATATAAGTATAATATTCATTTATTTGTATATATGTATGTATAAACATATCACTAAATTGAACGAAACAAATCGCTCGTTGTTCACATGATCAAAACACAAATCACACTAAATTCATAACAGGACACATCAATAATGCTTTCACTAAAGCATTTCTGCTTTTAATATCCTACAAAATATCACTTACACCTCCTAATCAAAACTATTTTCGCTCCTCTCAGGTTCTGTAATGATAGCTCAGTAGTTATCAATGATAACGTATCAATATATTGCGTCGAGTATACTCAGTATTTAAAAACTACTACGATCATCACCTCAAACCTTTCAAAAAGATATATTTTCGTTTATTTATCACTAAAAGCATCAAAACACATTCTAAAGCCCTATGCGCTGTTCATTTCACCCATTATCTTAGTGAATTGCACATTATTAAAGATGAATTAAATTACATGTTTTTGTCGGAATGAGACAGAATTCTCGGAAGAACATTGCTTGAAATGAGATAATTTCGGGAATGATAAACTGATAAAATTGATAAGAGATCAGGATTGATTGAGCATAGGCATAGACGCGTGGTTGTATAGTCCTTGCGCCATCAGATGCAATGCGAGGACGGGTCGTTGTCCTGAAGCTTTCTTTAGCTTTGCTCTCTTGTTCTGAAATTTCATTTTTAAGATGGATTGATCACTTTTTTTATATCTGTACTGCTTACTAGTATTGTCTTTATTACTATTATTATCATTAACCGTTGATACCACCATTGTATCAATCATTATTGTTAGTGATATTATTACTGCTACTGTTATCGAGTTCGCTGTTATTGCTGATATAATCTCTATTCCTATCATCACTATCATTGTCATTGCTGTTATTTATTAGTTCAGAACGAGTAATAATTTATCATAATATAAATGTGCTGATTGTGAGCACGACTGATAGTTCATACGATAGTGACACAACAGCTAACAAAGGTAATAAGAACATTAATAATATTGATAATAGTTCTGATAATGAGAGTAATACGAATGTTATAACTTGTAAATCATAATCAAGTAATGATCGATTATGATATTCGTTCGTTCAGGTATGCCATAAACACAGATGAACATCATGCAAAATAATAATAATAATTACTTTGATTGGCATATGCACAAGAGTCTATGCAAAATATGCAGTGATACACAAGGTCATTGCTGCTGCAGCAGTCTTATCTCGATTACATCGAGCACTTTATGTAACTTCTTATCGTTATTTATGTGTCTTATACCCTTGTATGAACGTGTAAATTTATATGGTAATCATGATTTATATAGATGTATGTTTGTGCATGCATGACGACTGAGTGCGCATGACTACTACTTGTGAAGGTATTCGCGCTACATTTGACACTCTGCAATTACGCTCGTTCTCGTTGCAATTGATGATACTGTGTTATACTGCTGGCAGTGTTCACTTGGATTCAGAATTTTCGATGTCACAGTTTAGTTCATCACAAAATAAAGTGGAGACGATTGTGAGAAGCCTCTCAGTAAGCTGTGAATTTTCGCGCAATTACTGTAGTGATAGGTTGACAACATAGTTCTCAATAAAACGATATAAAGGCTTTCAATCGTCCTGATCTATCCTTTGACCGACTCTTTTCATATTTTTAGTATCTCCAGAATCATCTCGGTGTCAGGTTAAAAACTTCGAGCCAAACCAAATAACTCCTTGGTATTTTTCAGGACCGTGCATATTACTAGTATCATTATTGCTATGAGGATTATTGCGGAAACAAATCAAAAAGAGTGCAGTGGGAGAGTGAAAATCGAGTCCAATTTAGGGTGCAATGACCACAGATAACACTTATGTTAGAATGTTGGAAGATTGTAAAGACTGGAAAGTTTAGATAAAGTTCAGATGTTTGAAAATAGTGATACGAGGACAGTGGAAAAAGTGAAGTGAAATGAACTAAGAATTAACTCGAAATTTCAATTGAAGTGACTCGTCAACATGTTAGTCAATTAATGGACATACTGAGTGAGTTTTTCGCGAAGAGCGAAAAGGCAAATTGCAAGAGACTAATTTGTTGCAGATATTTGTAGATTTGTTTGAAAAGAACTTAGTTTCATTTGATTTCTTGATTGGTTTGATTCAAGTTTCGTTTCTTTTCATCATTCCCCACCATCTTAATATGAACAATCGCGTGCTCGTTAACTCGTTAGGTGATTACCAAAAACGATTGTTATCTCGAAAATAGATTGATTTTATGAAGAGAGATGAACATCGCTGATAGCAGCAGCCGTTTGACGACGACGACGACGTAAGATGAGGCAAAATAGCAGTTTCTGTTCTTATTAAATCATTTATTTATTCTTTCATTTGATGATTCCACACCGCTCACTCATTACCTCTTTGATACATAATACATTCATTTTGTTCATCCGTTTGCACTCCCCGTCCTGTTTCTTCACACTGTTATTATTATCATTATTAATGCTCATAGTTTGCAGTTCCCTACGCCTTCGAATCCATTTTCTTCTCCTCTTCAGATTGTATCATCATCATTTTCTCAGACAGCAATCAGTCCAATGTTAATGTGAAGAACAACAAAAGGAACAAAATTCCCTCGATTGTTGATGTGACCGACAACTAATTGAATACAACATTGATCTGATCTGATCAAAGCATCTTATCGAAAGGCACACTCAAAAATTGCGTCTTTTTGCAAAAGAGCATCATAATTGTATGGAAAGCGTGATATTTTCAACAGAAACAAATGAAAGGCATATGGACATTCTGTTTTTGAGGTTGTGTAGAGAATTTGTATCATGTAGACAGTTGCTTGCATGATAAATCTATTATATTTGCGTTCAGTTTGAACAAATACCCGCAATTACCGTAATCTTTTGGACGTTTCTTGAGATTGTTATAGTAGTCGTGCTTCGAACATGTTCAAATTAAGAAATTGAACACAGTGAAGCGGACATAGTCAATGAATGAAATAGTCACGGAGCATCCTATATAGCATTTCATAAATACTGAATTTAATGTTCACTGAATTTGAAAGACTTCCTCTATTTTCAATTTGACATTCTACCGACTGATTCTATCAATCGGCGACTAAATCGGTCTTGTTTCCACCTGACAACGACTTATCTCTCCATTCGATTTCAGTCATGTCGGTTGGTGTTCCTCGTTCAATGATATCTTCGTCAGCATTTTCGTTTGATCACTAAATCGCAATTTCGCTCTCTCATCCATAAAGACATCGATAGAGCTGAACTAGTTGTGATACGAACATCAAGAAATTTTGGAATTTTTCCATCGAAAGCAGCAATTTCAGCGGAATATCGTGCAAAATCATCAAAAATTCCAGTTAAATGGTGGAAAAGTCCTGCTCCCAGTGTGATCCCACTAAGTAAATCCTTACAAACGAATGAAGTGAAAATCAAGTTCATGAGTTAAGCCAATAAAGTAATATGCAAAAAATGCTGACTCCATCCAATGGCTGACTCTATTTTCCGCTAAAATCATAATTTGTTTCCTTCCTCGATTTGTTGGAGAACTGTAAAGTCAGCAGTTCAAATTGAGAGAATTGCGCCAAAACTCAATGAAAACGAACCTAAATGTATTCGTTTCTGCATGCAGTTCACTTAAGAAAAGAGAATGTCACAACACTCATTCAGATCACAGAAACAAAAAGTAATAAAATATTCGTGTAATTGATGTTCAACGTTAGTTAATTCAGCGAAATGTTAATAATGACAGATGCTCTTAACAGATACCTATACACGCATCTATTCATTGCTATCTCATCGCACATTCGCCTAAAACTGATGTGAAAGAATACTGTAGGTGGTGGGTGGAACGCATTCATAGTTGAATTAATGAGTTCATTTTGTTGTTTTGGCGTTGGAGAGCATGATGGTGCACTCTGATAGTAACAGTCATAATGACGATAACAATATAAAGTTAATGAGGATATTGAACGACATTTGCTCAGACTGGATTGGTTATTCAAAATATGATGTGAACCATAAGTTAGATATGAACGGATAATTGAGATATAATGAAAATATATCAGAGCATTCGACCGTTTCATTGATAATGAATTCTGGCTTTAATATATTCAATAACAACGATATTGAGAACGATGACAGTGCTTATAATAACAGTATTACCGATATGATCAGTAATCATGACAATAATAGCAGTTATAATAATACTAATGATATTGCAAGGATTATAGCAGCAACATTAATAATGATAAAAATGATATTATATCCTCAGAGCTGTTAACTAGACCGTACTGACCTTATAAGACATTAACTTATCAAGAAAGAAGGCAAAGAGAAATTTTGATGGATTCCAACGGATAAACCTCCTAATAGCGTTCGGTACTCGAAATTTTCAGCATTATTATAGTATTTTTCTTGACAAATCTGCTGACAGATTTCAAACAATGCGATTGTTTCCTTGAATTAGCAACTCATTGAAATTACAAATATATCTGCTGTTCAGATCAGTCGCTGTCATCAGTGAACGGTGAAAAAATTAATTGTTGCCGTCAACAAAATAAGTCTTATTTGTTGAATAATGTTCGACACTATGTTCATAGCAGCATTAAAGATATTTAGACTATTCATTATAGTAATATACGCAATAAATATGGGAACAAATAAATACTTTCTAATGGTAAACAACAGATTTTGATCATTATCAGCAGCGAAATTGCATGAAAACATCTTCAAAAGAATTAAAAGAGAACTGAAAGGCCTTATTGGTACTACTCAATCAATCAAATGCATATTTCGTGAATTCATTTCTCAAGAAACATTACCGACGTCAATGAGAACATGTGTCATTTCAAATAATTACTTTCTCAAAGCGCCTTATTATCAATTGTTCTATCGTGATGAACATGAAATTAGGAACGATAATGAGTTGATCTAGTAAACAGTGCTACTGTTATCACTAACTGATATCAACTCGATTGGTCGGAACAGATTAAATTCTGTAAATCCAGAAGATATATCCAGATATTTGATCTTATTTGACTCGTGGTCACACTAGTGAATTTCCATTCATCAATCAAGAAGTACCAAGCAGTGAACATAAGAATTCCAACATTGCACCTTCGAAGATCTTTAACCTTGATTGCAAGAAGTCCAGTAAGAAGCTATCTGATCTAATCACCTCATATTAACAGTATATCCAACAATTAAGAGCTTCGTTCTGTGAAGTGGCGCAATAATCGCTGAGAAATTAGTCCGAATGGATGCACGGGATCGATGTGTGGCTTACACTATATCTTAGATTCTGTCAATGCGATTGGCAGGCAAGCTTGGATTTGAATTTCAATTTGGACTTCAAATTGTATTATTTGGATTTTCAAATGTGCAATGCAGGTATCTTTGTACTGGCTTGTTTGTCCAAGGAAAACATTATTTGAGGTCGCATAGGTCACAGAACGAGGCCGTTTACCTCAGTTGTTTATGGTACAACATCCGAATGATGGATGGCCCGTTATTATTTTAAGTTCAAAATGGCTTGTTTCCAGTGTTGTTGGTAACAACAAATTTGAAATTTGATCGAAAATATCAACCAGTATTCGTATGATATGCGATCAGAGGACGGAGCGATTCAAAGGTTTCCTCGGTGATGTGACAAAATAGGATGAAAGTGTGGAACAAAGGAGTGATCCATCAAAGTTGAACCTTGTTTTTTCCATGTTCTATGTTTGTGGCAAATTCAAAAGTCGCATCTCTCATCAAAGTGCTCTAATGATCTTCACGATCCTCGATATCATTCCTATCACTCGCAACAAATACCCACCCATCCACTCACTCACACGCATGGGCACTCGTATCAAACAATCATTAATATCAACTTGACTTATCAAAATCCAAAATCGAAAACTTTTTGAATTTCAAATTTTGATTGCTGATCGCCATCATCATTAACATATATTTGATGTGTTTTATGCGTTTGTTATTTGGTTTTATATGTAGAACATTATCATAGACATGTAACATACAGGCGTTTCAACTTGTTAACATGCACGTAACCTCAATGTATTGCCTCGTTTTGGATGAGCATATCATGCAATTTGTTGTCTAATGACAGAAACACCTTACGCACCTACGGGGAAGATACCCAGTGCAATGCAGACAGATAACTCAACTCCTTCATTTTCCACTCTTTGGAAAGGCTTGAATTAATTAGTGATCAATTTTGTGACCTGCTATGATACTTACTGATCAGAGCTCTGAACTGATGAGGCGATCGTAATGTTGAAAATGATAAATTTTGGCGCAGATCGTTTTGTATTATAGGTCAAACTGAAATTCTTGATTATTAATAGTTACTGAATACTTCAGTACATCGCTTATCTTAAGAAGTAAGTTGCATATCCTAATTCGAAGAGTGGAATAGACGGATATTTGAACCTGAATTCTCAATTTCAATCATATACTCGAGTACTACACTATGAAATATCATCTATCACAACCGTACTCGTTTGCATTAATGACCTATTCAAATGAGCTAAAATCGGTGAGCATTCTGAGATTGACACTTGAAAGTTTCTCTCATTCTCTGAAACAAAATTCAAAAATTCAAAATTTTTGAAGAAAGCTCAAAGAGAATCGCAACGAATACGTGTGACTTACAATGATGGATGAGCAAATGTTATTTTAACGGCTATTCTTACAACTAGTACAAGCGGTTGTAAGAATGCTGCTGATACAAGATAAGATAAACTCGTCGTTGTTCGCACTTTTCAAAATCTTTTTGAATCATGCGCATTCTTTTAGTTTTGCTTTTTTGTTTCTATTTGATTTCGCTTCTCAATTAATTCAATTTCACATTTGCATTCATCGATCTGCGCTTATCACTCCATCAGTGGCATTATTATTACTATCATTACTATGATCACGATCAGTATTCTTCAAATCATTTACATTCCACTTTTCCTCTCGTACAATATTCTTGTATACCCACCCAACGTTTTTGTGTTTCGTGCTCAAATTCAAATTGCAATCACATCATGAACTTGTCAGTCCGTCACATCAAAGTCCTTTCTTAGATTCATAGATTCAAGTTTGACTGAATATTTGAATTACATCATTTGATTTGCTTTGAAGTGACCGTTCTGAATCGATTTTGAATTTTTGGAACCTTTTAACGAAGGAAATTTTCAAAATTATGTGTCTAAGGCACATCAAATTATCATTCATTCTAGAGGACTTGTCCTATTTTCGCTAGGTATTTATTTTGAATGATTCACTTCAGCATTGACCAGTCCACAAGAAAGACGTTCGGAATTTTATAAATAACAGTTGAAGAATAAACTAAAAAAAGCAAAAAATGAATACGATATAAACTAAGTGCAAAGAAAACTCTATGAAAAGTAAAAATCAGTGAAATAAACGATGTGAAAAACGAACCTGAAACCAGATTTTGATTTGCGATTCGTTAAGACCGAGTTCGTGAGCCAGTTCCTGACGTCGTTTCTCTGTCAAGTATCGATTATCCATGAATTGCTCCTTCAATCGCTCCAATTGTTCGGCCGTAAATGCAGTCCGAGGTCGTTTCTCGTCCTCACTTGGATGGATTGAGTCTTTTCGTTTTGTTCGACGACATCGCGGACCTGAACCTAATTTGCAAATCAGAATTTGGAAGGTTCTCACGCTGGAATGTATAAACCAAAATTTCAAATAATTCTCGTTAATAATGTGTTTCAGAATCACTTATGCACGTCAAACAGTCATTAACATGCATTCAATGAATCAAATACACAGAAGACGCCACATTGAGCCTGAAAATACTGAGCAATTCGTAAGCAATCCGAAAGTGATCATCCATTCGATAGATTAATACATGCAAATTGAAAACTAACCAGAACTTGGTCGATCCGAATAGCGCGTACAATAAATCCAAGCAGGGAATGGTATACCGATATTCTCTTGTGAACTATTCGAACTACTCGCTTTTGAGCCTTTTACATGCTACAAGAAATCAAAAAAATGAATAAATCACTCATGAAATTTACTTTACATCATAACAATGCAAATGTACGAATGTTAAGAGGACAATCAAAAATTTGCTCTTCATCAAACGAAAATCACACAAATCGTGCTGTTGAATAAACGATTCGAATCATACACAGTTCATGTGATCTGAATGAATTGAATAAGTGCAATCATAATGAGCAGAATGACAACGGCTAAGCAGAAACCTTTCCGAAATCCGGATCGAGTATATTCTGAATGGAGAATTTCAGTTCTGGACTGGAATGTGGTGATCGTGAACTGTTACTGCTGAACGGTTCGGGCGACGAGAGCGTTTCAATCGAGTCTGAGGTCAGATCCATTCGATAGATCAATCGTAGAATCTAAATTAAATTTCTTAAATGTGTGACAAAAAGTTGAATATTCCAAATTCGTTGCGATTTATTTCAATGAATTTCAATAAACTGACAACCACAGCGCACGAAGAATCCATTTTGTTATTGTTTTCTCAACCTTATCAGATTCAATACTACCGTATGCTAACGACTCATGAGCAATCGCGGAAACAATTTGGAACACTTATTCATATTCGTGAAGACATGTTCTCAAGAGTTGAATAAGTTCTGCATTACAAGAGACCGAAGAACGTTTTCATAAGCATATGAGACTAAATCGTCAAGATGGAAAAGCAGAATTTTGTGATTAACGTTCCAGTTGATATGCTGAAATGCTTCTCGGTTGCCGTAAAGATAGTTTTGGAAAATGAGTTTCCCATGCGGGCTGGAAAGTGTGTGTTGTAAACTTGATGTGAGCGCATATATTAAGAGAATTCACTGTGTTGAAGAGGTTTTTGAGATGGAATTATTAGATTATTTGAGATGGATAATTTGAATGCTACTCGTCAATATGATAGCCGTAGATATTCGACTGGGATGGTGGTATCAGTATCAACGGTGAAATTCTGAATCATCTTCGATTCGCAGATGACATCGTGCTCATCGCTGAATCCACTAAGGAGCTCCAGGCCATGCTGACGACGCTGAGCACCAAAAGTGCCGCCGTCGGCCTCAAACTCAACCGCATGAAAACTAAATTCATGCGCTCAGATATCACTCCTGCGGGCCAAATAGTGGTGGAAGGCGATGTAATTGAAGAAGTGAAAGAATATACCTATTTGGGGCAATTGGTGAATATGGACCGAGATATGAAGCCCGAACTAGCTCAAAGAATACGATCCGGATGGAAGGCGTTCAACTCGATAAAGGATGTGCTAAAGGCCAAAATTGATGGATCTCTTCGTGCCCATCTGTATAACAGCACAGTCTTGCCCGCGATGCTCTATGCATGCGAAACGTGGGCAACGACAAAAACAGAAGAACAACGACTTATAACAACACAGAGGGCAATGGAGAGATGTATGTTAGGAATATCGTTGCGTGAGCACATCCGATGCGAGGAGATACGCCGGAGAACTGGGATAAGAGACGTAATCACAGAGTACAGGAAACAGAAGCTACGATGGGCAGGCCACGTAGCTCGAATGAATGACAACAGGTGGACCCGAGCAATTCTAGAATGGTACCCCCGAGAACAAAAACGACCGCTAGGAAGACCTCCAAAAAGGTGGCGAGACGAGATCGACAAGGCGATTGGTAAGACCTGGCAAAGGAAAGCAAGGTCGAGGACTGATTGGAAACGCATTGTGGCCAGCAACGTCAACAACGTTCGATAGCCTGGCCGATTCCAGTATTCCAGTATTATGTAAGACAAAACCGATGATTTTAGCGCGTTTCGTAATTAATTTCAAAGCGAAGCGAAAGACGGAAAGCGTTAAAGAGCTGATCGTCGACTTCAGATAAGCTTTTTATATGCAGCGCTTATCTCTCACTAATGATAGATGCATTCAAGAAGACGGTTTACTCGATATTTCAGGACAATTGGACAGTAATTAATAAGTAATTATTGCTTGTAATTAGTCGAGAAGAGATGAGACATGTGATCCTGCCGGTTTGCAAAGGAATGACAGTAGAACTTGGATGTAGATGAAGCGAAAATCATCAGTGAGAACGAGCAAGCTGAGATATCATAATTTTTGTGCAAATTTGCTTCGGTTAGGAATGCAAACTGCAGTTAAGATTCGAGCATTATTCACACTGTCCGATACATAATTACGCAGTTATATCATTAAACCGTGCATTATCCTCGCTATCATTTTACCTGACAGTTCCGAAACAATTCTCTTTGGTCAGTTTTGTTATCACCGTGGTTATCACACCTAACGAATTTCAACAATCCCATTAATGCTGTTATCAGTTCAGTAATAACCAACGAATCGTCATCGACAATCATTCACGAGATTTTCACAAATTATCCTATCACTTCAAGCATGAGCTTGAATCAAATCATCACATTAAATCAGACGAATCAATGAGACTAACAAAAAAACAGATTCCCTTCATCCTAAATCACTGGATAACCTCGGATTCAGATTCCGTTCCTCATCAGAACACAACAAAAACATCAACAATCATTCAAATCTCCCGTCCACCACCCTTTCACCATCAACTAAGCCAGCGGGCGAGCATATTCCCCTAATTGAGTTCTTAATTGTAAGAGTGAGGCTTTGTTACGCCTATTACCGTAGCACATCAATCCTCGACGCCTATTGGTTGATTGGGTAATTAGGAGGGCGTAACCAATTAACAAGAAGTCGCAATGAGTTTATTCAGTGAATGATGGGATGAGCGAATGAATGTGTTTATCATTGATGGGAGAGAGTGCGAGGGAAAGTGAAAAAATGATGCAGAGAATAGAACAAAATGATAGCAGAAGTGAGAAAATGAGCGATGGATGAGGAAAATCAAGGAGAAAATCTAATGAGGGTTCAGTGCAAATTGACGATTCCATTCAGTTTTATTTGCAAAAGCAATCCGTATGATCCACTCAACATTGCAAAATCTATATATTCATAAACTGAATTGATAGAGCTGAATAAAGATACAACGATATTAATTAACAACAGAGTTTTCACTATGATGACAACATATGAACGAAATTTTTATTCAGTCAGAATCCGACGGAGTACAAATTTTGTGATTCCGAAATTCCCCACTCCAACCGAACTTCAAAATGTTCGATCGGAATCCAAGATTCGGGTTCCAAGGTCAATTACTATTACTATTACTTTATAAGTCAGAACAACTGCTGTGTAACTATGCGATAAAATACAAACAAGGCGATAGTGAAGTTAACCGCAGTTTTCAAAGTGTTCGTTGAGTTGTTGCGGCAAAATAAATTGTAATTACTCTCTTATTTGAATTGGTCGACTCGTTTCTCGCGATAATTGTTTCGTTTCGGAACGTAATTTAAGCTCCGATGATTGAGGATAAGTGTAATAAATGAAATGAATTCGTAAATATCACTTAAAAGAGTCAGTGAATCCATCAACTGTCAACCACATCACCGAATAAAAGCTGATTATTAGCAGAGCGATTCGATGAATTCAGCAAAATTAGTAGTTGTTATCCAAACTGTGCAAGCATCTGAGTGGGATTATATCAGTCATTTCAGTCGTCGACTCATCTTGTTTGACTGGATAAATTATCTAATTTCGCGTTTAATTCAGCTCGAAACACTCACTTATCGCGCAAATTCACTGACATATAATTTGCGTTGCAGATCAAGAACGTATTAACTCATTTAAAATTAATTTCAAGCTATTACTGAAGAGTTTTTATCGCAAACAATCATATGACGCTGTCTGATCTTTCGAATTATTTCATCTGCTCTTTCATTTATGTAGATGAGGGAAGCTAACTAACATTTCCAACTTACTTGTACTGTTCTATCAGTACAAGTAAGCAACTATTCAAACTCTGAACAGTGATCGCATTTTTCCAAATAATGGCTATTTCTAAATCGACTGCTGGCAGAATTCATGAGATATAAAGACCTCACGTCTTGAATTCTGTGAAATCCTTCACATTAACTCATGACCAGTTGTGAGATAACATGAATTTCTGATTTATTTCACAAAACCTTTAGGAAATCACAAAATGATGAAGTTCTAGGGAAGTTATTACATGAAAAGTATACAAGACGCAGTATAGCTGAAATAAGGTCGACACAATAATGAAGGATGAAGTGAGATTGAATTGCTCTCGTTGTTCACATCAACAGTGATTACTGATAATGGTGATATTATAAAATAATACGCTAATATCAACGATACTAATGCAGCCAACTTAATAAATGAGTGGGGGAGTGAGAGAACAAATAAGATCTAAAAGGATCCGTTTTGTTAGCTGATCGATCAACATGAATGTGAGGAGCGATCAACACAATTAAGTAATACTCTTAAAGAGGCTTTCATACGAGAACAAATTGGAAAATTAAAAAAAGAGCAATTAAATAAATAAAGAGATTCTAAAATTCATGAGAAGGAACCTTTAGCAGCCAGACTTCGCAAATTAAGTAGTTAGACTCAACGACGTAACAAATCATTAAATGACTCATATCAATTCAGCGATCATTAACGGAATTTAATTGATGTAAAAACAATCATAAAACGTGAGACGGGTGATAAAAACTCGCAAATTGAATCAATGAATTGAGGTGTCTATAACTTCTTCGTAAACAAATTCATTAATCGTCATCGTTTTCGATGTCGTGTCTGTTATGATTGCTCTTATTACTGTTTTATTATTTTCATTTCATTTCAATTAATTTGATTTAATCGAAGTGATTCAGTTGACGAAACATCAATGAAAATGATTTGAAAATTCGATAACATCGTAAACAACGACAATAAAACATCTTCGGATACAACGAGGATTATGAAGTTTTAATCGTGTTATAAACATTATATTAATGTAATCTTTATCTATTGAATCATTAATTCATTATTAATTCGTTTGTATCTCTAATTGGATCATCTTACCTCAATCTGATGATGATCAGGATTTGATTAAAATTCAATATTGTTTAAGGATTTGATGATGTAATGATGTGACTGTAGGTGTGACAACTTTCGTAACAAAATGGTCACAGATGTTTGCTTCAAAATGGTCACAGATGTTTGGTGAGGAATATTTGGCAAAAAATTCCTCTTAAAAATGATTGAGGTTCACAATTCAGAGATCATTACCTTTTCCGCCTTATCGCCTTATTTTCTAATCAAACCAGAAACCTCTTAAGCAATTATCAGGCTTGGAGCATCAGATATCAATCTGATCGAATTCTAATTACGGCATATAATAACAAATTTGTTCAGTCGCCTCAAATGCTATTATGTCCAATTGAATATGCATAAACATCCTATACGTATGTGTATATATCATCATTCCACACGTCCGGATTACTGTAATTGAGTTTCATTATGCATACATGACTATACAAATACGCATTGCGGCTAAACCAGAGATCTTTTGAGTGATCATCTCTGAATGCAATCAACGAAAAACACTTCTTTCGGTGGAGTGAGTTTCTTATCAGTCCGATAAAGTTTCATATCCATGCATGTGACAGAACTAATATTGTGATCAATCAATTGGCATCGCACTGATCAAACATAGGAGGCAATTGATCATCTTTTAAAGACTTTCATAATCTCCGATCGCTTTCTTCACTTTGTTTTGAAGATGTCATTCTTTTTGTTCAACTGATCAAGCCGTAAGAGTAGGCATGAAAAATAACTTCTTGTACTCTCATGGATGACGTGGTACAGCATATAATAATTTATATGCTGTACCAGAACTTTGATAATTTACATTTTGATTTGTAATTAACTTGATACTAATTATCATGTAACATTGTCATGAGCAAATCATTGTCTTTGATAACTTTAGTTTTCTTCATTGGAGACATTGTCATGCTCATTTTACTGGGCACGTTCCCGTTGGATAGTTAATATGATGATGTGATAAGAAATCGGGAATAAATTCATCCGAATAAAGATATTCTTATGAATATGTTCTGGTGATACTTCTCAGAATTGCAAGAATTAACAAATAAATACACACAAAACATGTCAATGAAATTAAAACTTGAGCAAAGTTGACAAGTTCAATGTTTTATGCAAATTTGTATTCTCCTAATGAGGTACGTGTCAAAATGAATTCATAACAATGGAGGTTTGATTTGATCTGCTGATGAGATAGCAACTAATTTGTAGTGGTAAACACGTGTGCAAATCAAGTTTCATTGATTAATTCATGCTGATATGATATGTGATATCATGCAATTTGTCGTTGAGTTGTCATTTTGAGTTGCTTTTGACACCGATCATCTAATTCAGAATGTCTTCTTGCATTATCACCAGAACTGTATCGAGTGGAATATCGCTCCCGGGCTTACACTTGCGCGAAGCTTTCGTCCTTATCGTCCACATTTTACGGGTTCATTCATTTGGAATAACCTCTACAGATGGAATGGTTAACTAGAAATTCATTCATCAGGAAATCTAGAGGTATTGTCTTGTAAATCTTAGCACATAACAGAAAATCACCAAAAATCTCCTTTCAGCAAATATCTCCTTCTGAACACACGGATCTGAATCTAATAACTGAGTGGGTCGGATATTCTATGCATTGAAAATATCCATCTCTTCATGCAATCAGCTGCTTTGAAGTGACTCGAAAAAACAATCCTCTATATACCTTATGCGTCACCACTCTCTAATCAAATTCTCGTAAACGTTTCAAAATCATTTAGCGTGAACGTGAGAACGATGAAATCTGCTCCCGCTGTTTCTATCCCAATCAAATTCCCTATAGTCTTCGATTCCAGCTGAGCGAACAGAACTATTACTAATCGTAAATCTTGGGTTGATTGTAAAGCATGAAAACTGCTGTGATCGAATGCAGATCAAAGCTACGAAAGAAAGGTGTTTTTTAATTGAATTTAGTGAGGGTACACGAGTATGTATTTCTGTTCACATGATGTATACGTTCACAATGTGTAATTGCTTCCTTTTCTATTTTGTTCAAACATCAAAAGATACTGTGAAATTGCCAATAGAAGCTTACTTCCACTCAAATGCACCTCGTGAAATCTCGCAATCAAACATCAATGAACAAATTTTCTTCTTATCGATGCACATCCTCTGCATAAATATAAGCACAATCAACATTTATTTATTTAAGAAACGAACCAATATGATAAACAATCATAACGGCATATGTGTGCACCAATAAAACTCCAACAGAACTGCTGATTCCAATGATAATTATTCGATTGATATGAACTTTACTTAGCTCAAAATATAAAATTCAAATGAACAGTTCCGAATCCTTATTTTCACAACCTATTTTCAATCGGTACCACAGGTGAACTTCATTGTTTATCAAAGATTTTATTACGACTTCAATTAATGTGATCTCAAAAATCTGCAGATCAAGTAAAAGATCAGTTATAACAACAGAAAAATAACAACAACAACAATATCCATATTGGTAGTAAAATCTGTTAAAACGATAACAGTAGCAAAACAAAACAATAACAATAAGTATCAGCATTCATAATCTTCCACTTTACAACAAAGATCATAATTCACAGAAGGCAACTCCAACAATTCTTCACATCATTTGGATTTTTTCATCTGAATTTTACTTCTCTTTAAGCCTTTTCCAGCCTTGAACGGTTGTTTTGTGGAAAGTTTTTGTCTCTTCGGTAATTTCGCTTTTTTTGGAACTGAATCGCCTTTTCTCTTCATCACTTCTTTTGCCACTTTCTTCGCCTTAACCATTTCTTTCTCCAATTTTTTCACCTTCTTCGCAACATCCTCTTCTTCAGCAGGTGTTTGTTTCTCAGATTTTTTCAGCTTTTTAGAAACGTTCTCTTTTTCGGTAGATATTTCTTGCGCGGATTTTTTCACTTCCTTTGTAATTTTCGCCTTTTTCACAGTTGTTCCCTCTTCTACTACAGATTTTTTCACCTTCCTTGGAAGTTTCTCTCTTTCCGCAGTTATTTCTTTTTCTTTTTCAGATGTTTTTACTTTCTTCGGAGCTTTCTTCTTTTCTGTAGTTGTTTCCATTCGTGGTTTTTTCACTTTCCTTACGATTTCCCCATCTTCGTCCAATTGCTCCACATCACTGTTATTGCTATCGTTCAACGACTCTTCTTTCGGCTGTTCCTTTTTCGGCTGAAATTTTTTTTCAGTTAGAAAAAGATTTTCATCCTTCGAATGTTTCCTTTCAACGAGTCACTGATCACTGAACTTATCAAACTGATCCATCTGCATGATTAAAATTCATTTTCTCACAGTAATCTATTTTTATTATCGACATTATTCGATATACATGAAACGTCAAATGAAAACAATCATTTCATCCAAACTAAATTAGAGTTCTTCAACATTCACGAATCAGAAAACAATGAACAACGATGTACTCGTATGATAAGAATGCACTTTCTATGAAGTGAAAAATTCGATTGCACTTGATAATTCATCACGTTAATAAATCAACTCAACAACAAAAATAAAAATCTAATTATAACTCGCCGCATAACAGCTGATCATATAAATGCAATGATTATACACATTCAAAAAGATGAACAATCGAATCGAACGAAGATACAAAAAAGAACAATACGATGGAGTAAACGTTCATACCTTCTCAACCACAGGTTTGCTCGGCTCCACAAACTCTGTCGGTTCAATTGAATACTCGAAACCCATTTTTGCCAATCGCTCTTTCGTTTTCTCCAGTCGTTTCAGAAGTCGTTTCTGAAATAAATTCATCCATCAAAACTTCACAAATCTCAAGTATCTTCCCCAGTTCCCCTATTGCAGAATCACTCATACAATTACAAAAAGGCACTGATCGATGAACATTACGAATTCTTATTATTTTTATACAATTATTTTAAATTCTTACAAATTCTTATATTGCAACGATATCGAACAAAAGTGAACGCCATCATGTAGTACACATAAAAAACCATTCCAAAATAACGGTAAAATACCCTTAAGCAGAGTGAAGAGATATTCACCGTTCAACTTCAATTCAGTGACACGATACATGAGTTCTAAGCTTTTAATGTTCATAATGAAAATTTTCAAAAAACTTACTTTACTTTCACAAACTGCTTTATCATCCTTCGCTTTATTCTCCAAACGTGCATGCTTTCTGGCTGCTGTACCCCTAATTGGCTTCGGTCTGATTGTCTTTCCGACGAGTATGGAACGTGGAACATCCTTATTCTTCAGTACCCTACCTGAACATATCAAAATATATTTTAAAAAGTAAATAATCATGAATTAAAACTTTTCTTCAGACAGAACACTTCTTATATATTGGTGATACAACAAAATTTGAATCCACTTATATTATACGAATGCACCATATGTCACAGAGCTAAATCCATATTTGATAATCAAATACCGTATACCGTGGAATATAAATTAGAAGTGATGCACAAGTTTTGATCATGAATTGATCACAATCGTAATTCGGTGCTGTAAACCTTCAAATTCGACGATATCAACCATAAAACCATAAATAGGTATTTGAAAACTGAACGGTCTGACAGCACCTCATGATTGACATGCATAACAACAACAGTAACAATCATATTGACAATAATAATGATCATAATCATAACAACAACAATAAAATAATAATGGTAGGAGTAATGAGACGATTAATAAATGATGTAATATACAAAGTTGATTAGATAATAATCAATTTCATGTCACCAATGTAATACATTTTCGAAAGAATGATACGTATGATGAGGGGCATATTCACGTTTATTCAGATGATTCTCTCTAGAAGACGACTTACGCCCTTACAGTGTAGCGTTAAGCAGCATTCAACAGTAATCCATCCATCTGTTTCATTACGCAATAAGCGTGTGATAATCAAGCACTCATACTTGAGGAACGTTCATAAAACTTATTATTGCTAGTCTCAATTCCACTATCATTATTTCTTACATTAGTAAATCATTATACTTACCTACTTGATAATAGCGATAATGATAGATATTGTAAATAATAACTACCATCACCAAATCATCCCATTCGTTGACAACATCAATTCAACTCTAACAAAGACTTTCTTCATAGAAGGGAATCTATCAAAATGAATCTCAAAGATATTAACACGAAACTTTTCATTAGCTTTCCACAAATAATGAAATCAAAACGTACACAGTAATCGTTTCTCGAACATAATGTAGCCATTCATAGTTTCAGCAGCCACTTGCGCCACATCCTCGTTTGAAAACAATACGAATGCAAAACCTTTGCAGTTACCCGTCTGAAAATATTTCGATAGTCATTCGATTTGTAAAAATCTCTGCAACGCAATGCATATAAAATACCTCAAAAACCAAACATGAAACAAGATAACTGATCAAAGAATGATAAAACTTTTCAGAAAGTTGCTACTTTCAAAGTATCAATTCAGTATCAAAATAATTTGGATGAAAACTGCTATGTCTGAAATTCTATTGTGCAATACGGAACTTGACCAATACTAAGCATTATGATACCGTGAAACGTAAAAAAGTGAACTTTTAAATGTGATGAAGTCATCCATTCTATATTTCGAAAATATTTGTTGCATAAAAGTACAGTAACCTCTATAGATGCAGTAACGGATCAAGTAATTGATATCAATAATAATATCAATAAACAACGCGTTTTGATTGATCATTGTAACAATAGTAATAATCTTCATAATAATGATTCATTGAATTAAAGTGAATGAGATGAGGAGAAAAGAGACTCGGGACAAATACAATCAAGTGAGTCAAATGTGACGAGTAGTCTCCGATTATGACTTTCGCCACCAGATCATCCATCAAACTCAAATGATTGAAACAAAAAGCGCTCTCTGGATCGCTAATCTTCCTTTACACCGCACTTTTCGAGTCAGATCCCCTCCGATAAGGTCACTACTCTCACATCGATCTATCCTATTAGCAATATCAATACGGTGAGGATAAAAGAATAGCAATTAGCAAATTATATTATACTATATCAGTATTGTGGCGCATCTTCATTCAATATTGATGATTGCGATGCGCTATCAAAACATCATTTAATGAGTATTAATTGTTGTTGGTGTATGTATGCAAATTAGGTGTATTCAACAAAGCAGTTGCGTGATTTCATTGCAGCATTTTTGTGGAATGATATAAACCCTCTCAGACTGAATTTCACAAATTGAATAATATTCACCTAATGCATAATAGTTATCAAATATTATACATGTTACTATACATGCATACAGCTACAAATAGAATATTACAGTGATTAACTATATTGCTATTGGAATATTAGATAACATAAATTTTCATGCTGAATCCATGTTTGCATATAATTTCATAAAGATCTGTTGATTCACATAACTGAAACTAGTTCCATTCTATCAGCATGAATCAGAGAATCTCATCCGCTTTCAATTCTAATCGAACGAAAATCTACGAGCTGTTTAACTTAAATCCAAATCCAAGTTGAAAAACCACCAACTAAATCGATGAACGATTGATTAAAAGTACAGAATGAATGATTTAGTATTTTCTCAGATCACCACTAAGATCGTATCGGAAATATTTCCGTCTTTCATAACGATCCGGATATTTCATCGTATCAAAATATTTTCAAAATTGGGAAAACGGATTCAACAAGATCCGGAATGATCCGTATCATTATAGATCATTATCGCTTTCGTAGACTCTTCCGAGTGATATTTCTTCTTCTGAACTTTTGTTTGCTTCTCAATAAATTTCGTTTTCGAAAAATGAAACAACTGAAAAATGTTATCGAAAGCAATCAAATTAATGCAATTCCATTCCAATCCAATGGCGCACAAATGAAAATCGCGCAAAGAGATCAATTTCACTGATAAGATTATGTATTATTTAAGAGGTGATTACATTCATTCAATCGCAGAATTGATTTGATCAAAATGCAAATTAAACGCGCATGTATGTTTAGATTTATGTGAGGTCACATACGCACACCAACTCACTCGTGTCGCCATATCCGATCTGTTGACGGAGCGTCGTCGGTGTGAAGCTTTGTTCTTTTGAGTTGGTAATTAAAATTTTACTGATGATCACGATCTTCAAACCGAAATCATTAAATGATGCTCTTTCCTCATCAATAGCACAACAACAACAACGGCTGATTCGATCAACTTTTTTGATAAGATCGCTACTTGTTGAACACTACGCATGGAGAAGATGAAAGACCTTCGCTGTTTAAGAACAAGTGAAGGAATTGAAGTGGTGATGAATAAAATATCGTAAGTGTCAGAATAATAATAATTTTCAGAATGATGATGACGATAATCCTTATAATAACAATATCACCAATAAAAATAATACCAATACCATAAGTTTAATGACAATAACATTAATAAGTATATCGAGAGAGTTACTGATGATTGATCGAATAAATGCCAATCAAACAAAATGTCTATAATAAAACGAATCCATAATACAGGATCCAACGCATTCTTGCTATATTCAATGCATGATGTTCAATATTAACAGACAGATTGATCTCCCTTCTTAAATTGCATTATTACTATTGTCAACTGTTTAGCTGGACGACTGAACAGAGGAATATTCATTTCATTTATCATTGTGTCGCTTTCTGTCGAGATATTATTATAATGTGCATTCGGCACACTGATGACGGTAATGACGGCAAATAAACCAATAAAGGGATACAGAAACTAATTGAAAACTGATGAAAGACAAGTCGATGGGAAAGAGATAACTTATAATTGTTTCACTTCAATTATAGTATAAATTATGCACGATCATCAAACGTTGATCAGCAACAACAATTAATAGGGATTGAGCAATAGGGTAGCACTGCTAACAAATTAACCATTTGATATTAACCTCGCGATCAAATCAACTCATTTGCAAATTCAAGTGCGCATAACAGATTTCACATGATAAATGATACTTCGATTTCCGTTTTCTATTTTCATTTCAACTTAAAAGCTCTGAATCTTTGGAATACTGGAGTAAGTAGATATTTCTAAGTACGATTCCACACTAAATCTCACTTGATTTACGGACAGTACATTTCAAAAATTGGATGTTTTGAAACGAATCTGCATATCATTCAAGCGTTGAGATAACTTTCAGTGACGATATGCATATTAAGCTGAGATAAAATCACGAGATTTAAAGGCAAGTTAGCAAATTTCATTAAAATCACATAACAGGTTTCAAACAGACCTTAAGACTTCGTGCCACACGCACACGTCGGACATAGCCAAACTGTTTGAAGTACTTGAAGAGTTCCTCCTCGAAGAATCCGAACGGTAAATGACTAATCTTGATCACCTTCGATCGTCCTTCTGGATCTTTTAAGGCCTTGGATGATCCGCGACTTTTGGAATGCAATTTCGGTCTTCTTTTCAGCGCTTTCGGAGTTTCCGATGAGGATCCTTCCCCTTCCGCGGTCTCGGTTTCCATTTTCACGTCTTTATCAACTTCTTCCATTTTCAAATCGCTTTCATCCATTTTCGAGTGAATTTATACCTGCAATTAGATGAGAATTGTGTGTGTGCATTCAACTCATATGAGAAACATCGATAACTATTTAAAACTGCCGTAATTCATTGCTAATTTCACATATCACCAAATACTGATACAGATGTGCCAGAGACTACTTCAATATTAAAACAGCCAAATTGTCAGAAGAATTTGACAATGTTTAATTACAAATTTTCAAACTTGAACTCAATTCTTTTGTATTTCATAGGAGACGCCTGAAGCAGTTTCATTGATTTCGAAAAATATTCACTAAAAACTAATCGTTTACGTTCCAGAAACTCACTTAAATCTTATAGGAACTCATTTAAATTCCTTTTCATGCAAAAGTTTATTTCTGATCTCAGAGTACTCATTGTCAGCCGTTAAATTTTCTCAATTCTGAATGAAATTCCATGCATTCTATAAAGATAAAAGGGGATATGATGAAATTTATTCAGTGCTGATGAAGGACGGAATTTGATGTTATAATTGATGAGTTTAAATAAATAGTTTTGCTTGAGTATTTGATGATTTCGCTGATAAAGCTTGTTGTCATTGAGATCAAATGTCGGTCGGGTTGCATCAAACACCGAGGACGTGTGACATTTGCGTAAACGATACGCGAGAAGATAGCGCAGCAGCAGTAGCACCCGAAAGTTGAAAGGTGGCTGACATATGGCTACTGATCAGGACAGGTAAACGGAGAGGTTCGGTGCGTACGTGTGACGGTGGGATGATGATATACCGAACAGATAGATACACCTATCGCTCCATTGATCAGGGATGGTGCAAAACCTTTCAATTTACCGATACACACTAATTTTGGTCTAGCGTGCGAATTCAGCATTACCACTGAGATCACAGTGAAATAATTATCATTTCAAAACGGCATCTAATCAGGACAAAAATCAACATTCCCATTAAAAAATCTGCAAATGATAAGGTATAAAGCAGCAAAATGTGCTCAAAAACGGCAAGTGAAACCGTCAAATAATGGTAAAACAAAACAAACATGATGAGATATTCATCGAAATTTATTTACACGAAACTAATCTGAATGAAAACTAAATGAAAAAAAATTCTTATTACAATTAATATTTGTAATAGTTTGGCACACTAAATTGCAGTGTGCACCACGTTAATAGGTGTCGAAATCGAGGTTAAAATAGTGTCGAAAAATGCTGCTGGACAGAAAAAAACAAACTTCTGAACAAATAATTCCGGACTAAACCCATTCAAGGCTAAATTTTGCATTTGTCGACACTTTCCTCTGGTATTTCTACGTTGTAGTTTATATGTTACAGTTTGAAGGATGAGCATCGCCGAATTTGCTTGAGTAAACAACATTGCAGCAATTACAGTAATTGTAAGAACGGTTATGAGCGAATAAGCAGAAAACAAATAAATACATCTGAGAATGTGAACCACAACCCATTATTGTTGCATACTTAGACATAACTTACGTATTATATGTATACAGAAGTTCTGCGATATAAAATATTAATTGCCATCCGACATTACACAAAAAATCACAGTTATTAATAAAAATACAGCATCAATTACAGCACTAATATTAAGAGCGACTAATGGTAACAATTATTACGATCCAATCACAAGACTGAAGACAATAGCAATTAGAAGATTAAATGACAATGATTTTTGTTTCAATTAATAAAATTTCAAAGATAAAGAATTCTTCAAAGCATTTCAACTTGCTACACAACTCGCAAAGATATACCCAAATGACAGTAACGATTTCCCAGATTCCAAGAAACAACCAAGATTCTCAGTCATGACTGCGAGAGCGTTTCCAGCAAAATGTTTGAAGAGGATGTTGAACCCTATGTGATTTGAGAATTCCAATTTTGATCGAAATTTTTAAAATAATTCAACTTTTGCATATGTCAACAAGTTGTATGTGTAGCAAGCATTACGCCACTTGGGCATAATTGCACAAAGGACTAAATTAATGAAATTTCAAAACAATTCATGATTACCGCATTTGTCAAGAAAGTGTCATGCATGATTTATAGCAAATGCCTGTAAAATAAAATATTCACGAGAAAATGATAAGCTCAAAACAATTATTATTGTTATTTTCACTGGTGACAACATGAAGGAATCCGATAAAGTTCGTATGTGTACAGTTCCATAGGAAAATGGCGTTTATAGCAGAGAGTTTTCAAAAAATCTGAACTGAACAAAGAGAACAGGAATTGAGAAGGACAACTAGAAGACGATTGTGAGACGGGAATCGTTAAAGTTTGAAATTGCGGTGGTGAGGATCATCGGTCACTCAAATAATATCATTGATTTTCTGAGTTTTTGCTTCAAATTTTGAATATGACATTTGACATTGAAGGAATTTTTAAGAGTCTAAGTATTTGAGAAGACAATGAAACGAAAAGCGGAGAATGAAAGGGAAAAAATTTAGAGGAATTGAAAAAATGTCGAAAATGCATATTTCTTGTAACATTGTAAAGAAAATGCTAAAGAAAATGCATCTTTGTTACAATTTAAAAAATTTATCTAACAAAAAACATCTTGTAAAGATCAATGGATAAGATTAAAAAGCGAACAAGAGCCATCGATAAAAAATATAATGATGCCCTACTGTACAAGAAAAAGCCTACTTGTTAAAGAATTTAATAAATTTACTATGTTACGATGGAACCAGAATAAATTTATCTCCTCTTGCAGATCATGTTATCTCAAAAAAAAAACAACATGAGTAATTCATCGATGAGGATTAGATTCAGTGAGAGAACTTGCACATTTCAGTAATTTACTAGAGAACTGAAAAAATAACTTTGTCAACAAATAAAAACTGAAAATAATCTCAAAATAACGATCAACTCAAATTGAAGTGCGATATAATTCCGAAAAAAAGCAACAACTGAAAACAATCAGGAATCAATCAGGAACACTCAGCTCAAAGTGTTTGTTCGCTACGGAAGAACAAATCTAGTATAAGGAGGAATACCCGAGACTGAATCATTACAGCGACAATAACAACGATAATGAGGATAAGCAAAATAACGATAAAATAAAGGCAAATTTACGATACGAAGTGAATTATTTGCGGAACTCGTTTCATTCGAAATTGCATGAAAACAACGAAAGAATAATCCATAGGAATGAGGAATGAACGTTCTCGTCTGCAAACATTGTTCGGATAGGTTGAAAAGCCTGAGCGATTATGATTAATAAAGTGATTGATGCATTAAAATAGAAGTGAATTGGTTTTACTGCATGATTAAAACGAACACATGAAGTGATCCATCATAAGCCATTGATAATCCAGATCTCTAATGAATACATCCAGGATTTATGCTTAAAGCTGAACTCTTAAGTAACCGTCGATCACTGATAGCAAATGATCTCTAAGTGATCAGTCAAGAAACTAGAAAGCATTTCAGAGAATACTAAAACTCGATAGGTTCTTTTTGATCAGACAGAGGCATTGATATGGTCAATTGCCCTCAATGACAAGTGAATCACATCGGATGTTGGTTTTAAAGTCAACCAGAAAACAAATGAGAAAACTTCACGAATGATGTTTGTTTTTACGAAAAAGATGTAAAATTTTTCGTTTCTTTGAAGTGGTTGTAGCATCTGAAGAGATTGACTGTTGATTTCGGAGAGAGCCATTCTCACTTTCGTCGTCATTCGAATCCGTTGAACACAATGAACCTTTCGAGAAACGACTTCTCATCTCTCGTTTGAACCTGAAAATTTTCATTGTCCAAATTGAATCATCGAAATATCGAAATCAAATCCTTGCAAAATAAGTTCAGACTTATTTTTACATTTGGCAATTCAATCGTGTCAATCAGATAATCCAAAGAGAACGAATACTTCATCAAATTCAACGTTACTGTTCATTTTAAGTACATAAAATAAGAACACTGTCATACAGTCGAAACGAGTGCTATTATCTTATTGAAACGTGAATGAAAGCACTCAATTGAGGATGCAAAAAATTGAAGCATGGAAAGAAAAGCAAGACTCTTGTTAAGTGCTATTTTCTTGGAAACTGCGTTATTCGATAGGTGCAAAGAAATTGGCTCGAACAAAATCGAAAAACAACTGAAAAATTCGACTGCACGATAGATCAGTGATGACGGGACAAGCAAACATGAACGAGTGAGCAACGGTATGTACAAGTAAAGTAAAGTAATCTAAATAATCTGCGAAAACAATCGAAATCATATTCAAGTTCGCCGTTGAAAACAAAGTCAAAGACAATCTGTACACCTTTAACATGCTCAACACTGCCTATTAAAGCATATAAGTGTATTTCAAATTAATCTGCTCGAACTCGGCTGCAGTTTCGGTCTCGGCTTATTGTTAGACATACGCTCGTGCTCAGGCTTACAAGGTGATAAAATACATTTTGTATATTTTTTAGAACACAGCCCAAATTTTCAAGGCTATGCGCTCACACACAACCGTACAAGGTAACCCTTTCGAGTACCTTCCTTCAAAAAAAAACTACAGAAAAACAATCGAATTTAAAGTGAAAAGCCTACGGTAGCAGTGCATCCGGATACGCATTGTTCAATTGCATTTCATCGTTGATTTGCTGTGTTTTTGGATACGGTATTTTGTCTGCTGCATAATTGTTGCATTGGTTCGGCTGTTGAAAGTGCTGCTGCTGCTGCTGCTGAGGCAAGCTTGTCTGAGGATAAACATGATTCGAGTGAACGGTGGCATCCTCATTTGCGATAAGTTGATTAGCGGGATCAGAATTATTAACGGAAGGATCATAGAGGGTTGTGGGAATATTGTTATTATGATGATTATGATTAGAAGTGGAAGTATTAGCATTGGCTGTATAAGAAACGGTTGTTATATTCGATGAAGAGTTAAGAGGTTGGTGATGAGAGTTGTTGAGTTGATAAAGATGAGCATTTGGAGGATTGTATTTGAGATTTTGAGCAGTTGGCTGATGAAGATGTGTTGAGGAGTGTTGTGGTGGGATGATCAAATGTGCTGGTGGTGGTTGGTGGCTGGAATGAATACTGCTGTCATTCGTCGAGGATTTCGGATGGGATATCGATGAACCTGTTTGCGAGTGTGCCGTGGAGGCGACCGATGACGGCGGTGATGGAACTCGTTGACGCAGTCCAGTGACATTAGACGGTCCTCCGATCACGGTACTGGTTGTTGAATGAGATGACGAAAGAGCACTTGTTGAGGACGATGCACCTAAGAGGGAAGGAATTAGTTTAGTAATTTATCGGTGAATTTTGCAATTTTAATTGTCTCTACGAGTTCTGTGATTTTTCAGTTGGTTCTGAATGTAAAAGTTCACGGAATTTAGAGTATTACTCAACTTGAAAGACTGAAGGTATTGGGACAAGCTTTAATAGATCAGACATGAACGATGCTGAATCTTTAATCATTATATGGATTAGGATTACTATTCATTTATGGACTCATTCTTGACACTGTTATTCTTACCAATTTAACCATAATTATCATTAACAATAAATTTATGATGACTATTACAGATAGCGTTATTGCTACTGCTATTGATACTCAAACTATTGATATCTTATGATTGATAGCACACTATCAATATCACGATACGGTTACATCATTATTATTCTTGTCCTTTGAGCACATCATTATTTTATTATACAACGAGGATGAGTCTACACGAAAACAACACCAAAATCAGTGCATTAAGATATGTGAAGGTGATGCAGTCGATTACACGCGAAAAATTAAACGAATCGCTCTAATAATTAACTAACACACAGTCACATCGAGAGTGGCATTGAATCATACACAGAGCTGATCCAATATATCGACAAAAAAAAGCAACAGGAAATAAGATCACTAAGATAAGAAATAAGATCACTTCAAGTTCCACAAGAGATTCCGAATTCTGTGGTTTGGGATCCTGATTCAGTATCTTCGGATTTTTGAGGATTTTACTACTAAATTCACTGTTTATTATAGGAAAAGCTGGTTTCAGTCATTTTAGATGCTATAAGATCTTCATTATATTTCTTTAGAGCATAATTTGATCACGATCATATTCATAGTATTGGAGCAATTTATTAGACGAACAGTTTCATAGGCATTTTTTCACCTACAATACGAGGAAATATTCATCCATATGTAAATTTTAGATTAACATAACTGACGTTCAAAGTAAAAGACAAAACGGACAACATATAATCAATCCTCAGCATCATGTATGCCAACTTCGTGAATTCTCCAATGAAGTTGGCTGAATCCGATGAAAGAATCAATATCACAGAGTGAAAATCAACACAAAACAACACTTTCAATATATCATTGAGATTAACCCATATCAACAAGTCATGCAAACAAGACACATGAACTGGCACATTCAATTTGCATTCCCTTCGAATAATTTCACACTTTTCATTCGACATATTTACACTACAAAATAAAAAATGAAGGAAACACGAAACCAAAAAAAACTGCACAAAAAGAATTGGATTGTAAAAAATGAAGTGAAATGAGCATGAGCATGTTTTACAGTTTAACGAACGAAAAAAAACCACGTAATTGGTTGACTAGATCGTGCTTGTCATGGAGCTTCGTAGTTAGAAGATGATGACGATTCCGAGCCTTCCGATGAGCTTCGACAGCACCAGTCTTTTAAAAGATGGGATGCTGAAATAGAGCAAATCCAGGATAACAAGGTGGATGATGATCCAAGATGAGGCAGGGTACCGTCTGCGTGATCTAGAGCATCGTACAGCAGCACACAACTGCTTCTGAATTTGTTAGTGCATGATGATTTGCTCCGCAAAAATAATTACTGCGTCCAAAAAGCATTCAAATCGCCATATTGGTGAAATAATTCGAGCACATTACTTCTTCGAAACACTAATGATCGCATATGAAGTCTCCAAAATCTTCGATTAGTTTTGTGCTAGTGGAGCGGTTAAGCATTGAGGTGTTTAGCTAACAAGTTCAACATTGGACTACATGAACGCAAGCGAGGGTTTGGTGCAAGCTGCTTTCAGTCTTCTGCAAAGTCGATGATAAAATCAGTGCAACACAGGTGACGAAAACGGTCGTTTTAATTTTTCTGTGAGAATATATCTGACAATGGGCAAATTTTGATAACCATTTTAACATTTATCCGAGTTTGGATATTCACAAAATATAATTCTAACTCATTTTTTAAAATTTGATTCAAATTTTTGACTTTAATGATCAGAACACTGCATCAGTACGTCAATGACAAGTGGTGATTTGTTTTCTTCGTAGATAAAATTTGGCATGTAATAATGATGTCGAGAATTTTCTGTAATAATATACTTGTCCCAACATTTAACATTGAGCCACCATAACATAGTCTAGCAACTGAACTCGTAAACAAGACTTCCCCGGAGGTGTGCGCAATTCGCCCAGTGGGAACCAGCCTCTTCAGTCTCGTCAGTTTCTTACTTAATCCCATCGTCAAACCGATTGATTTCTGTTCTTTGCAGGAATACTTGCTTTTTCCCCATAGATACAGACAGATATGACCATAAGCTATGAGCAGAGGTCAAGTGCCACGAGTCAGTTTATATGTCATTTAATCACAGTTCAGCATCATCACTGCTACTGGACACTGATCGCGATGAAGAGTGATGTGATGTCAGTTGTGATGGGACGGCGGCGACTGCGGGTGAAGTTAGAAAGAAAATCGGAGATGGACGTTTGCGGAGTCGAGTCGATTGCAGTGTTGCAGAATCTAGAAGTGCAATGGTTCTGAGTGTCAATGGGTTCGGAAGTGGCTTGAATAGCGTGAGGGTGGTGGTGGGACGATATGCAGAAGAAGAACGTGATGATTGTGTGGTATTGAAAGCAACAAAAGGGTAAGAGCAAAAAATTGACGATGATATCATGCTTGATAACGATAACGAATCAGATGAAACTGATATACAAGGCGGCGTTGATGAGATGCGTTGATTTGATGGAGATTTTGAATGTGTTTGTGATTCGCTTAGGGAAATGGAGTAATACGAAGGATGATTACATTGATAATTAGCTGTTCTTGTTGCTTTTGTTGTAGTTATTGTGAGATTTTGATGAACTTAACACATTTGCATCCGTAGGAGTTAGATGGCCTAGGGTAGAAGTGTGAGTACTACGAGGGCAGATACCTGTGTTACGATAAAACGAAGCTGCTCCCGAATTGTTGACAGCAGTTGGCTGACAGAGAATTGATGATGAAGCTCTTGGTAGGTGCTGTTGATAGACTACTGATGACGTAGGTGTGGTCGTGTTCAGAGTACTGTTGCTATTTGATGGACAGTTCAGTTGATGGTGTCCCATAAAGTTCAACTCTGAAACTTGTGCAAATGCCCAAAATGGCTTATCAATGCAGGCGGAACAGGTGGAAAATGGTGAATGTAGAAGAAAAACTACAAAAAAAAAGCATGCCACCAATCAATCACGCACGTTATGAAATGATCACACTCTCTATTGTTTTGTTTTTACTTGCTTCACCACACGTTTCATGCACCACAACATGCTCGCTCAAAACACAAAAAGAGTTCGATCTGTTGACCAACTCGCATGCACACGATTATTATCATTATCAGTACTGTTGACAACACTATTATTGGCAATGGTGATATCACTGAACGGTTGTTTGTGGTTTCGAGATGAACATTATCAGATATCGCTCTTAAGAAGGTTTCTATTTGAATCATATATCAAGCAGCAAGATCATATTAATAAATTTTTTGCGAGGAGACCAGAACAGTTATAATCCAACAAACGTAACTAACCAGCAGGGTATGTCTTGCTTTCTAAATATCTTAAAACTATTCTTCGTTTATTGTTATGATACGCGTTCATTTATACCATAGATATTATGCGTACATAGATATTTGCATTATTTTTAATTTTCACGAGTATCACGGATATTCAAACAAAAATTACAGTAAAATGAGCGTTTTGATTGGATCAGACAAAACGCTGTGTAGAGTTTATCTGAAAAATGATTACTGTAAGCACTTACCGGCACCGTTCGATTGAAGCATGAGTGGAAAACCGCAAAGTGATTCGATTTCGATCCATCTTTGCTGACATTCTTCCATCGCCAGCGAGATTTTCTCCATTCTTGCCCTAAAAAACACACTCTTGTTTTATCTTCACTGCATGTGAATTTATTTTCACTTTGTTGTTTATTGTTACTTGGACGCCGAGTGGTTGTTCTGTCAATCGCTGCGAGTGATCGGCGGAATATTTATACTGCTAGAGTTATGATTATTTATTATGATTATTACTAGAGTTATGATTATTTATTACCGAGTTAATTACTCGGTTGTGTTCGGTTGGCCTACTCGCCTAGCCAGCGGGGTGGCGTAAATTGAGGCTAAAATAATGCGCACGGAAACGCAAGCATTGTGGCCAGCAACGTTACAAACGTTTGATAGCCTGGCCAATCCAGGTAATCCAGGTAAACAACAACTAAGCAGTGAATAATCTCAGTCAACATCCATGACAAAGACCAACTTCAAAGAGAAAATTCGTGAGTCGATTTGATCGGTACCCGTTGAACCGCCAGTGGCCAATTTGATGGATGACATTAAACTGGATTGTTTCTTTCGTAGCTTATCGATCAACTCGATCGCTTCACGCATCTCCGTTATACACTCCAATCGTTGCTGGCCCACATAACTCATCTCCAGTTCACAAGTCCTGCAACAATTTCAATTGTCTTCATATTTCTCTCCATAAAATGCATTTGCTTACTGCTGTTTTTAAAAGAGTTTCAGCTAAGAATACAGTTGCGATTGACTGAATCTTTGTGGATGATTATATCATGGATTAATTGATCATGCACACAATTCAGGTCACTCCAAATTACGCGGAGGTATTTCAGGTTTTAGTTAGAATCACTAGGGAGGGTCGAGTATTATCGTTGAGAAGTAATGAAGTTTACCTCCTCAACAAAGGTTGTAACGCAAGTGGCGCTGAACTGGTACTCTCCAATAGACGTTCTGCTTCAAGTAACTGAGAACGTAGCTGTAAATGAATATTCAATGATTACAAATGAAACACACTGCTGATTATTCTTCTAATAATTCACATCCCTTCCAGAGTGATATCCGAAAATATCTCCCAAACAAATTTCGACAATACAGCAATCGACTTGCAAATTTGATAGAATCACAACATTCGTATTGCTATGCCATCGCAGGGGTACTCTCTCTGCCGCTGCTTGTTCCATGTTAAAATGGAAACGAAACAGAGAATAAAAAGAAAAACAGCAAAAAAATCGAGAGAAATGGAGAATGAGAGCGCAATGTAGTGAATATAATTCCGGTTTTAGCTCCATATTAAAGTCTCATCAGAGATTTGCAAAAAAAAAAAAATCGAAAAAAGTCAGAAAAAATTATGAGTTTTTCGAAACGTCTGCACCAATTAGACCCATAAACACTTGAACGGAGACATTTCAAATGGCAATTTTGCAATAGGTGGAAAATTTAGCGGCAAAGCAGAATGTCAATTAGTGGAATACTTTAAAGTGAAAAAAAATTTTCATAAACGATAAAATAATAATCATAATAACAGTCACAGTAATAATGCATGTAATATTAATAACAATAATAATTTTAATAGTAAAAATATTAATCTGAATAATATCAATAATAATAACAACAACAGTAATAATGGATCCTAAAGTACCGTTTCCATTTGTTCGTTTTCAGTAACGATAGCCTCACACACGGACTGTCTCCTCTTTCGTTCCTCTTCGAATCTTAAACACATCAATATTTCCGTAAACACTTTCAATCAAAATATCGCATATCAATCACTCATCACTTTATTTACTTCTAATAAAATTTTCAAAACAATGCCAGTAACGAATAAAGCACAAAAATATTACTCAACGCACTTCTGCTGAACATCCACAAAGTCGTTCTCCATCGTCTTCAGTTGATTCAACTTCGAACTCAACTGCTCCATTTCATGCTGTGATCTTGATCGCTGCCGTTTGTATAGAATCAAGACGGTTATCAGAATCAAGAGGAGGATTGACAGTGCGATATCTTTCATACGAGACGATCCATCACCTTTAATGGAAACCAATGAATACATTCACAATCATTACAGTCACTAATGATACTGCCATTATTATCCATTATGACATATTGTGCTTCGGTATCCTCGTTAGCACTGTTGTTTGATTATTATTGAGATGCATTTTTATTAACTCACTCAGATCATACGATGTCTGACATATATTACAGTTTCTTTACTCTTTATCAATGTTTCATCACGAAAATCCACTCATGACAAAACTTTAATAAAGGATATTGAAAAGTATAATTATATATATTATACCATCTATTCCAATTACAGATATCTCGTTATATTATCCAAATGTTATATCCAAATCATGCATTGTTCACGATAAGTATATCGTTTACCTACTCGTTTCCGCAGAAATATTTTCCCGTAACCCTACGAATAATTTTGACTGATGCAATACTACTCAATTCAGCGAATAGCACAAAAATGAAATTAGAAAATGGCTCAGCACATCCCTCATCTTCAGAACTATCATCCAATTCGCTATCATACCCATCCATCATCGTCACCATCAACGAAAAATAATCATTTCAAACGAACAAATGTCATTTTTCATAATTTCATCACTTCAATATTTCATCAAAACACGAATTTCTCAGTGCTAAAAAACCCTCCACCCACTGTCACTGTTCTATCTTCCCCATCATCAATCTATCCTTACTATCGCTTTGTTCTCATCCAACACTGAAATTTTTTTCCAAACAATCAACTGATTCATACGCACATACAAACTACTATATAAATACAAAAAAAACGGCTGAATCACTCACTATAAATTTCGTAAACTATATTTCAGCGGTAAATTAAAAGATTTCAATTGTAAGTTCCAGATTTCATATCAGAACCTGAATTTTTTTCTGAAATCATCTTGGATAAAATCTTTGATCTGCTAAGACCAATTCGCGCGCATCAACTCAGCACATAAATTTTCAAATAGTGCAAGCAAAATTTTTCCAGAATATGAAAATTTTCCATTGACGGGGAATGAATGCGACAATATGAATGGTCAAACAAGACGAGATGAGTAAGTGATAGGCCATTGATAATAATTGACTCAGTGATAGTGCTTCATTTTGTGAGTTTCATATTCTAACACAAACTTTACAAACGAATAACACTGATGGGTGAAAACGTTCAAACACCAAATAACGATGCATTATTGCTCGATTAGAAGCAAAAGTTGAAATCGTACCTGCTCCGCTGCGAACACGGTTCATACTCAATGTGCTCTTGCAATTACATATGGCAACTATTTGTAGCGGTGTTATTATTGCTATTTTTATGGTTTTCATGATTATTTGCGTTATTATCAAGTGTTTTTTTCATTATTATTACTGCTCTCATTATTGTACATTCAATCATTTGTACAATAAAACCGTATTGCACAGTAGATTATACGAAAGGAACAGTGGAAACGTTTACGAACCCGAAAATCCAAAGAGAACCACATCCAACGCCTTCAGATGTATTTTGTGTTTGTGCACAGCGTTCTTGATGCCAAGTTCATGTGATAAAAAGCTTGAATTCGCTACGGCCATTCTGAAACATTCATTGGTGAATGCTTCACACTGAAGCAACTTTCTGATCATTACAACCCAATCAGCGATCGACATATCAATTGATCTTTTCAATTTTCAACTTAACTGATTCTTCAGAGGTGCAGTGAATTCAATATTCAATAAATTCTTCGGTCAACAGTAATTCCGGAAAATAAAACTTTTCCTGATATTTCCGACGAAATCTGTTTTCCGGAATTTTCACAAGAATATGCTAGCATATCTCACAATGATGTCCATAGCAACAGTCATAACGTTTGCTATGATCCTTTATTATCATTAAAGGTAATGATGTCAAGGAATCATAACAAATGTCATAAATAGTGACAAAATGGTGTCAAAATGTGTCAAATAGTGACAGTACCAAAATGGTGTCAAAAATAATCAGTGATAGCAAATAAGAGCGATAATGCACTCACCTCGGCAGCGCACGACCATCGATATTCTTCGCAATCAAATTGTTCGAATACTGCGGTAACTTCACGGAATTCTCGAGCCAGTTCATCAACTGCGCCGTTGTCCAAGTTCTTTCCTCGGACGCAAACCACGCTTCCCACAGATCATCGACCGTAATCTGCTCATCATTGTTGTGATGAAACGCCTTCTCACGTTTCTCGCGATCCGATCCTCCGAATTTCATATCCTCTTTCAGAAACTGAACAATAATGATAAATAATATTACCAATTATTTTCAATATCAATTGATTTGATGATAATGTGAACTGCTATCAATTGATAACAGCGTCAATAAGTTGATGATTACTACCCTAATGCATTGTTTTTATTCATAATTACAGTGATGAATTATTGCATCAGTGAGATAATTAACTGTTTCCGTAATGGAATGTGAAACGAAGTAGAGAATGAAAATGGAAAAGAATTCGACTGAGGATAGAACACAGAATGAGAGCACTGAATATTGTGTGCTCGCTGGTTTCAATCCTATTCTAATATTCTTCAGAGGGTGATTTCCGTCAGGATTTCAACACGAAAATATATTATTGTAACAATCACAATACATTGATGGTAATAAAAATACAGAACAGACATCGTTCGATTCGAATCGGTCTATCGAGCCAGACTGATCGTCGTCCATCTGATGGTGTAACTGTACTATGGCCGCATATCCTTCAGGATCACGTAATTTCTCGTCATCAGCTGTTATCGCTACATCTTAAAAGATACAAATGTTCTTAGGGGTGACTGATTGGAAATTGGAACACACAATGAAAAATATTTTACAACGGAATAAGCTTGATTCGATACGTTAGATGTACTGTTCAAGTACGTGAATAACATATATACGTTGATCTTGGTGTATCAATGCTATTATTACCATCATTATCCTTGTCATTATTATCATCAATATCACATGAATTGTTCATTCCAAAACTATTGTTCACATCCCTTCGATATAACTCAACATAAAAATTTCCATCCCCTTCGATATAACTCAACAAAAATCAAATCCGTCAAATGATTTTGCAAAGCATTTGGTAATCGATACGACATCAATTGAATGCAATTTGAGCAAGATATCCGTATTTCGGAGGGATTATCGGCAGAGGATTTAAGCTATATGGTACGCGCATTTGTGAGAGTCAGCAAACAAATCAGAATCGATAAATGAAAAACGATTGAATACTTAAGTCGTAAATCAATGCTTTCGGTGGATAAATAAAGTTTCAAAGCGATTGGTAGCAATGACGATTAGAGTGTAACTCTGTGTTGTTTGAATTATTGTTAGCACGAGTATTATTATTGCTATTATTGTTATTATTATTAAAATTAATATTATTATTACTATTATCGTTGTAATATTATTGCACAAATAGTGAACTCTCGACAAAAACTTCAATAACTCAATTAGCGCTTCGCAAACTCATAACGACTCGTAACAAAATACTGAAATGTAACGAGATATTGAAATGATTGAAAGAACTTTGAAAGAACTTTTGAAAGGCTTCTAAAAATGCTTCCAATATTCTTCAACTATCAACGATGATCCCAAATTACCGACATAATTCCACGAAAATTTCCAAAAACTGGCTGAATGTATTTTGAACACTTACTTTTTGTTGCTTTTGGTGCTTTCTGAGATCGGCATACTGCAATGAAGAAACTCAAACAAAGCGATTGCACTAAAAAGTGCGATAGAGAATAATTATTCGAACGATTCGAAAACCTCCATAACCATCTCATCCTGAATTCATATTAAATTCATTGCAAAAATTTTATTATCGAGCGAATTTTCTCGCATTCACGCTTTATGGTTTACATACGACTTTTCAGATGAACGCATCGGCTAAACAACAATTAACAACAAATAATTTTTCCGAATATGTGTACGAAATGAACGAACGATTGATATCTCGTAAAAATGAATCAGATAAAAAATCAACAGTAAAAATATGGAATCAAGCAACGGAATGTGATCGTGGCATCGCTATGGGATTACATTTGAAAGATGAGACTTGTTCATTTGTCTACGTGGTTTATTGAGATAATGAAAGCAGAATTCGCAAGGAACTTATTCAACGATCGCAGAAGTACTGATGAAAAGCGTTCGAATTACTGATTGTCGGAGGAGTGGGAGATTGATTCGATTGGATTTCGAGGTGATTAGTTGAGAGATTAAAACATCAAATGATTTATTTCGTTTATAAACCATTCAGCTAATGGATGCGCTGAGTTGTTTCCGTACATAAGAATTAAGTTTGATACATTCGAATAATGATTTTTAAGTGGTGATCAGGAGGTTTATTTAACGTGCAAATTTTTCGGCCCTAATGGCAGTCAGCGCTAATGAAAATGATTATAATATCATCAATGGCAATGGTAATGACGGCGTTACTCTTTACTGCAATGGTGATACTTTAGTAACGATTAAGCAGTAGAAATAATAGTATTAATAACCATATAATAGCATAATAATAATGATAAGAGTATAAATCAAAGCAAATTTAACAATATAATATAATAATCATGTAATAATCATCATAAATAGCAATAACCTTTCGATGAGGATAAAAATTATTGGATTTATAAAACAATAACAGCAATGAAATAATGGTGATGATAGCGAAAGCAGATAATAATATTAATTATAATAATTATTATTATAACAATAATAATAACAGTAATCATAATAACAACAATAATGATAATAATCACGAAAAAATAATGACAACATCAAAAGTCATGGAATAATGACGATATTGATAATGAGGATAACGCAAGCAAAATAAAATCTTCAAAGGGAATTTTCAATTGGACAACATGAATTTCGCATGAATGTCGAACAAGTGTGAATTTCCACTGAGAAATCTGCCGTGGCGGATACATTGAGATTCAGCGGAGAAATGATTCCAATTCAATTTTGTTTTATGCTTTTCATGAGTCATTTTTTCCAGAAAGTCATCGTAACTGAACAGTGATGATTAAAATCACTTAAGGAAATTGCTTCGTTTAATCGCTTTTCTAACAGTTATCATCATTTCAGAATTACTTCAATTGTTATGACTATTGCAATCGAAATTATATCATCAAAGACAAAAAATTGTTCACTAATCAGCGCCATCATTCTATATTTCTCACCTTTCGCGCACTGTTTTCTCACTGTGGAATCTATTCATGGAATGGCAATTTCTGTATATAAATAGCGATAGAAAGGGTCAATTAAGTTCATAATCAATATTTTATATGGGTTACTATAGAAATTACCAATGCTATCATGAGTACTGCTAAAATCAGCATTTCAAGCAGAATGTACTGTTTGGCTCATGCGGATATTCGTCAGATGTAGAGGGATTTCGAATCTCTCTTACAGATTACTTTTCTATTCATTGACTGATACCAGTGCCATTGTAGTCATGTCACCACTATCATTACTACTGTTAGCATTCCCACACAATTAGGAATAAGCAATGAAAATGATCTGCAGACAACAGATTTCTGATCTATTCGAAACGAATATTGAGGTAAACAAGTTTTGATTCAATCGAATACTATGTTTATATGCATATATTCATAAACATACTGAATATTCATCATGTGACAGAATGCTGAATGCAATTTGCGCAAACAAAATATGACTACTGATAATGTCGCGAGAATCTATAAAAACAATGATTTTGAACGATAGTTATTTCGCCCCTCAATGTAGAAATTGGGAGAACGATTCATAGATCAATAGTTTGCAGAATGTTTTTTGAAAGAAATCTGCGAAATAGTCAAACGTGGAAGTTTTGAAGGTTCTATGGAGCTTTCAACAAGGGTGTTTGGAACGAAAATACGGCGGTGGAATCGAGCGATGAACTATCAATAAAACGACTGCTAAAACTGATGACTGTATCGGTGATATTTCATACCAGACAAACTGGAATTATTCGTTCAGTCAAAATACGACCTTAACAATGGTAATAGCCATAACGAGAGCAATAATGGTAATGCAAATAATATCAGACTTAATAGCAAACAATCACAACAATTATAATAATCATTCGAATATTCCCATAAATCCTGGACGATGCGAAAGGAAAACTCGATGACGTGTTATATTAACGACATTCAATAGTGAAATGCACAAAATTTTGCATCAAATATTTTGCGAAGTTTAATAAACAGTGCGTTTTGTGACTGATTTTGCAATAAATATCATTAAGATGAAAGTGAATTATCAAATAATATCGCTTAGTTGTGATTTGATATGAAATCTTTGAGTATATGTCGGAAATTGCTAAAAACATCGGAAATTTGGTTATGATTTTAAATCAATCACTGACTGAATATCATCGAATCGATTGAATATCAGCTCTTCATTAGTGATATGCCTAGTGAACATCTTATCAGTTCACACTGAAAAGATATGAACAGAACATCTGACCATTAAAAAATCAATCAAAAAAATGCGAAGGCGTAAAGTACGCATAAATAAATATCGTGTGATCAGCGACCAAACTCCAACTGCAACGAAAACTATGAAGAAACAAAACAAATGAATATTCTTGAAAGATACATAAATCCTCATGAATGATATCTAGATAATTAAAAATCTATCTTAAATTGTTCATATGAAATACAATCGTAAACGAAACTCTCTGGCAGAGCAATAATCCGCACTGATGATTTCGTTGAATGCAGCAATTTAAACGATTAAATGGCTAATTTTGAAATTCATGATTGCCCTCTCAATTATTTAGTTATAACTTATCATGCACTCATATGGATAATGAGCGTGCTGTACCAAAATTTCACGTTGATGTCATTTATGCATATTTGTGAATTGCAAAGTCATACTATACAAAAATCACCACTATTATTACTACTGTAACTTCAATAATATTTACGCTGTTGACTGTTTTTATGACATAAAAAGCAATAAACAACGAGCTCAATATGTGAGCTGCTTAAATTCTGCAAGAGATATGTCAACAGAAATAAAGAACTGCAATATAGGACTGAAGTGGCAGCGAACCCTTATCATTATCGCATATTCATTTGACTGATAAGATCATAAAACAGACGGATATATCATCATGTAAGCTCAAATACATGGAGCATTATCATTAGGCTGCTATAATACCGCTGTCTTTATAATGATATACTTTGATTGACTTATGATCAGATCCAAATCAAATCATTGATTGACTTGATTCGATAAGATCACAACTAGAGCTTTGTTGAAGAAGTTTAAAAAGACGATGGAAGTTTCACAGTTAGCACAAACCTGACTGGAAGGAGTTAGTAATCAATGAGACGAAATATGAAGGGACTGAAGCAAACTTGTCACGAACTGAACATATGTCAAAATCTAACCACTAAATTCAACATAATGAACAGATACTTGATAGTTTTCCTTCAAATCTTCTCATTTATCTCATTTGATGGTGATGGAATGTGATATAGGGTTGATTGATGATAATGGAAGCAGTTGGAAATAACACTGATACTGCAAGAGAAAACAGCGACGAGGACATTATTCATTTGTGGTTGCAGCGTTGAAGAGGTCTATCTCGATGCAAAAAAATGAAGTTTGGTTTGAAAAAGATAATAAATTACACAAATTTGCCATGTGTTCTGGAAATGCGGTTGATTTCTGCTCGATTTTGTGGTGTCTGAATAGAACTGAATGAAATTTCTACAAATATCAATGTTACTGGCATTATTGTTGTTGTCATGGTTACTGATATAATTGTTATTGTTATTATTGTCTCAGCCTTTAATCAGCCGTGCCTTCGATTCGAATAAGAATCTTGAAGATTTCGGTATATCACGATTCCGATCGGAATCGCGTTCCAGAAATGGCTTCAATTGAGATCACAAGGCAGTACCGTCATTCTTTGCTCCTCTCGTTTCTGGAACTAATTTCCATTTTCATTATTTGTTCGTGTTTGTTTTTCATTACAATGAAAATCGCTATCGGATGCTGCGAGTTCCATGTTATTTTTTTGGTGAACCTGATGAAATAACACCGAAACTAGACCTACATATGGCATATCGATCTCTTTTTCGATAATCATTCGAAAAACGATCAACATCGCTAGATAAACGAACTCACCCTACAGTCAATATGTCTTAGTTTTATAATACGGTGGTTAACAATAACAAAAATATATAATAAATAACTTTAACAACTATCCACCAGTCTCTAACATGAAATCCATCTTTCTTACCTAATATACGATAAAAACAAAACAAAAACATTTACCACAGCCCAGATTGCATATTAAAATAGTGACGGCGAAAGAATGAAAACGCATTTTGCCCGATAAACTTACGAACGTTTGAAAGGATGGTCAATCCAGGTAAATTAACTTCAGGACTCCGTAACGACTGGGACGAAAGAAAGGCTGGCATTCGACAATGTCAATAAAGATTATCGAGGTTGACATATAAGTCGCATGTCTCGCCTGTTTCATGCTGAATAACAGAATGATTCATGAAAAAAGCATGATGACTGCGCTATCAGATAAAAAACCAGAAATTTAAGCGGTAGCAAAATGTCATAAGAGTTGCACAAGGTACGGACAAGAAACAACAGAGCAGGATGAGTAGAAGGACAGCACAAGTGAATGACAAGTATCGTTGTCTTATGAAAAATCAAACTGAATGTGTTCGAGGTCCAAAACCAGAAATAAATTCGATATTTTAGGTGTAGTATAAAAATAATACGATGAGACCAGCAGCAGCAATAAATTTTCTATGGAACATAAACACAAATTTCGATCTTCATTGCATTGAATAGGAAGAAGCGATAACTGAATACTTATAATGATATTTCAGTAGAGAATCGTTTTGATGATGAGAATGTGAACATCTGAGTCAACATTCAGCACTCTTAAACAATATAGATTTCATATGAATACGAATTGAATTGAACGGTAATGATAAATATTATTCGAATACAGTACACTACAATAATAACAATAAGAATAACAGTAGCAGCAAAAATAGAGTGATGATAATAGTCTTTATGAAAACACTGATATTCATATGATTAGGATTACTAGAATCGGCTAAGAAATCTGAAGATGGAATGAATGAGGCATTATGTATGTTTTCGAATCAACCCAGATGACATACATGACTTCAGAGCAGCTCATCGAACCTCATAAATGCTCGCTGATTTCATCACTTTGTTATATACAATCGCAATCGTAATCGTAATCGCAATCAAAGAGAATCTTATCGAATAGGACAAAACAAATATTTATGACTAGCAGTACAATTTGGTGCCATTATTCCTAGCCGTGAAGTAGCTTGTAATCCTATAATCAAGCATGTAAACATTGAAGAGGTGACAACCGTTGAATTCAGTCATACTTGATTTCCGAAAACATTTTGATCAGGTATGTGTGTTTGACTGCTTGGTTAGCTGTTTAGCTTATGATTAATTTTTCGTCACAATGATTGTTTGTGAGAGTTTCAATGCCATAGATTATTGGCGGAGCATTGCGGATGAGGGCGAAAACTGATCATTTATAAAACTGATCATTTGTATTGTATGGAAATGTTCACAATTGTACATCGATTTCAAGTGATCATGATATTTTTCAGTATTCTACTTCAAAAAATATGCAACTGAATCAAAAAAGTTTCAGAAAATACAATGAATGCGAAATGCACCTGACTTTCATTATTGAAAATTATTCAAATAAGAAGGAGTCCAATAAAGACGGTCATACTGTAAACTAGCACTTTTTTCACGCGTACTCATGAATACAATGAGGTGGTTGGTACGAACTCTTGAATTACCTATCAGATTTCAGCTGTATTCTACTAGCAGGTTTTCACTGAGTTATAAATCATATTCTGTTAGCAAATTTTTACTGAGTTATAAAATACAATCAGAGTATACTTCAAGATATATGCCTCAAAAAACTCGATTCATGAATAATTCAAAGAGACGGCTGCGTTGATAGATAGATACATTTCTGGAAAATGTAAACAATACTACACATAACATTTGACGAAGTGATCAGTGATCAAAAGCCTCAATATTTGGTGATTATTGCATAAATTACACAACTTACTTCATCTGTACATGTTTTCGGCTTTAAGTTGTTACGTCATTATCACAAACACGAAAAATATTGAATTTGATATTCAAAATGAAAATGCATATTATTTAGGCTATTAAAAGCTTTTACAGTTGATGCTTGTCACGATAACAGCGGTCGAGTGCGTGCATTTGCTAGCATTTGCGACCTTCAGGTTTTACTACTTCTTATCATAACATTATTGTTAGCATCAGTTTTATTACTGATAGCTATTTTTATTACTGATAAGTTTTTTTACTGTCATCATAATAACTACTCGATAATCAAAATTTCTTTGATAACTTTTGATTTGTCAGTGATATTCTAATGGTTTTCATTCCTGAACCAAAGCTACAACTTCAACTGATTCTGAGCATTTTCATAGCAAATGGCGAGGTGTGATACGTTACCACTTTAGTTTCTTCAAAATTTGGATATTTGTTCTGTCTTGCATTTCGATAACATGTTCTGTGTGTAAGACATTCTTAATCAAATGCTCAGATCAAAGACTGGAAGCTGTGAGTAACGAACGCATAAGTAGCAATATTATTGACAGAACAAAATGTTAAAAGCCCGAAGCATTTTCAGATTCTGGTTGCGCTACCATTGGAAAGAAGTGCTATTGAATTTCAACAAAGGATGCCGATTAATACGTCTTATACAGTACTACAAATTCGCGCCCCTAAAACTACCTCATCAAGCAGTCGATCGATTAAGCAGTCAACCGCATTCAAGGGACACCGATGGTGAGTGCTCAAAGTTTCCGGTTAGAAGTGCGAATTTTCACGCTAGTGTTCACTTGCACAAAATTCTTGCATTATCGACATGTTCAGTTGCAAATTGGATGGAATAAGCTATTGGATATGCTTTTCCATTGAAGGCGATAAGTCGAATAGATATTTTTGCCTTAAGAACCTTTGCGGAATGGAATAATTGTGTTGTTGCGGATGCATCTAGCGCTCACTATTTTCCTCTCCGCATCAGTTCGTCGTTTACGTTTCTTTGAGAACAATTCCATTGATCATTTTCTATCATTTTTCATCGTTAATCATCTTCAGTAATTAAGCGCATGGTATCTGAACAATTGATAACTCATATTCGAGAGCTGTACGAATTAGTTCGTTCTTATTAGTTCCATAGTTCACTGATTTATCTGAAGAAATCTTATTGTGTTAATATTACTTACTTTCATTACTGTCATATCAATCCTTTAAAACAACATAGTTATGTGAGAAACTTCAACAAATATTCCATTTGTTGACTGATTAGCCGAATCATAAATGAATAAATGATTAGCGGGGGTGCTGTCGTGGCATGTTCGTAAATGATTTGCGAGCGGAGGTGTTTTTGTGGCTGTCTGCTAGATTGTGTGAAAAATAAACGACGATCAATAACGATACGATACACTGATGTATGAGACGAACGACATTAACGTGACGATGCTTTTCGTACGATGCAGATGACGAACAGCTTATTTTTGAAGCTTAGGCTTGCGCGATTGGATTTCTTGAGTTTTGATGATTAGAGTGCTGCACGTAAACGCTGCGAATAATGATAGTGCACAATGCATGTTATGGAATACACTAAGCCATTCGTTGAATTATGAGGCAATAAATTCTGGTGCAGTCATGCAGTAATGCTAGACACTGAACTGCTGGTTGAAAGCGTCATGCAGTTTGGGTTTAAAGTAAATTGATCACAAGAGATATGGTGAAATAACGATAAAAGGTCATTTTTATAGGACAGAGAGCTAATGATACTCAGAAAATGGGAGAATGAAGAGTCTTAGATGTTCTATTCCTTAGATCTTGCTACAAAATGCAGAATTTCTTGCTGATGTCTGAGAACTTGAAAGAATTAAACGTTGGAGAAATAAATCAAATTTGGAAAGCCAACTGAATGAATAAGGAAGCGTTTTCAAGAACAATTAGTGAAATGAAGCTTGCATTCGACTATGAATATTATTCGCATGGTAGGCGCTTCATGAAAAAATGTTCGTATCATGATCAATTGAAAAGAAGTAGAATTCTAGATTGAAGAGAGATGATATGAGTATATTCTAATGTTATCTCAAACTCTTGCATACCAAACTCTTTATTTTTTTCAAAAACGTTCTATTTGTATTATTAGAAATGTTCCTGAATGGAAACCGTCCGCGAATCAGATCATCAGAAGCATGATATCCGTGTGAATTAGTATTGAATATGAAGATTAAATTCGGAAGTTTTATTGGCTTGGCTTGAGTGATCGAGTTGAAACGCTATTTTATGAGTGTGGGAAATGAGCATGAAATTTGCTGATACTGACGTCTTGAAGTAGAATTTTTCGCGACATCCTTTTATTCATAGCTATGCTTAGGCACTTGTGCCTTCAATTGAGAATAAATTGATTTGTCCGAATTTTTGCCTGTTTCGTTATCATGAAGCAAATATTGGGAATCTAAATTTGGAATATCTGTAAAAAAACGTTAGAATGAACTGATGGTTCACAAGGAAATCAGCGAATTAATTCACGGTTCTTGTCTGATACAAACAATGAGCAAAATGAAGCTTTTCAGTTGCGGTTAGGTGAGTTAACTTTCTCTTGATGAGAACAGACTTCTTAAGAATATGAATTTTTTGGTTCCAATGAGACATTCTTCTGATGCAGTATGTAAGCTTTTAGTGGACTCTTGCTCTTACTCGTATGTTTGATGCTGGTACCTTGGCGAAATTTTTATTGAACGACATTCTTATCCTGAATCCCTATTCTATATTTGATCGCACTGCATTTTGTCGTATTTTAATCATTTCGAAATGAAACTTGAAGGATTGAAATCAAGACGAACACCTTTTGATATAAACTGTAAGATTGCAGAATTCTTTTACAAGTTTTGCGATTGCAGAAGAAATATTCTGTAAATGTTATTTGAGAGATGAAGCATGAAGGAGGAATACAAATCAGCATTAAAACAAATAGCTTAATTGCAAGATCGAACTTACCTTATTTGATTGTTAGTGTCGACAAATGAAATGTTTCCGAAAATGGTACTACGAATGGCAGCCAGAATCTTCTGATGGTTGAAGACATACGGTTGCATTCTAGGTTATAGATGGTATCGAATGCGCAGGACGGAATAAATATCTGACTCGAAGGGGATGTGGTGTAGTTTGCGGAAACGAGAGCAGTACCTTATGGCAGATATTCATTGCTTTCACTGCGTGGTTTTCAAGGGAAACATGATGAAGATGTATGACTAAGAGATTATGATATGGATGCGTGATATGAACAGGAAACATGCGGATTTACAGTGAAATTTTTTGGGCTGAATCTGAGAATTGTGAACCATTATGCGTCAGTGCTCTATTGAAAACTTTAAGAAACTGGGAGAATGATTTGAAAAATTTCAGTCTCGATTGAACAAATTGTTAATGATAAGGATCACAAGAGTAGGAGATAAACCATCTTGTCTGAGGATACTTGAACTGTTGTTGAGGATTATTATTCAGGCAGCACACTCGGTGAATTTGACGAAAATATCATTCACAGTTCAGTGATTCCTTGATGGCTCTAATGCGAAACAGAGCGATCTCAGTTGAAGTTCGTTTTTATTCTCGTTCAGTTTCGAGATTGCATCTGCGTTCTGAAATTCGAATTTGTTTTCTTGTCTTACGAGTTACGAGCGAAAAACTTACACAACAAAGTTTCTTCATCAAAAAATAAGTCGTCTTTCCATTTTCCAGCTATCACTACGAACGCGAGAGCATTTTCGACCATTCATCATCATTATTGTAATTGTGTAGAATCATGATTGTTCTACGATGGCAACATTCAACTGAAGTTTCGAGTTGCGCATTCAAACATGATAAATAGAGAAGGGAACAAATGAAAGGAGGCAGTGTTAAAAACTCTAAGATGAACTGTGACATGAGCACGAAAATTGACTTCAATTGAAACGGCGGCAATAGATTAATGATATGTGCTCGCTAAATCGTCGCAATTTTTTCGACGAAAACAATTATGAAAATTTCCGTTCTTTTTCTCGTTACAATTCTAGTTGTTGTTGGTTGGGCTAGTAATCAACTAAGCAGTCAACCAAACCTGCAAACTTCTAGTATTAACGATGATATGCTCGTAAAAGAATGTGCCAGTTTTGAATTGATATCAATTGATGGGTCGATCACCGCGTTTAAACAATGAAACCAATGTTGTTCGTTTTCAATTTCTTGAGCTGAACAAAGACTGATTACGCTGACGGAGGAGAAAAGTTTTTGCCTTATTTGTAGAGGACGTGGAACTGATGTTCTAGCGTCTGAGTTCAACACGCAAACTTAGGTTTATGGGCATGGAATTCTAGGAAGTGGTGAGTGAAAATTAAAATAAAAGTGTTTCGATGCACAATGACGACAACTTGGAGCGAATTGTAGACGAAACAGACGAAGTTTACGATGAATTCAGTGTAAAGAAGGACGGCATTTCGTGTTGGGAGTCGATTGCAATAGAGCAACATATGAATAGACGAATGCTGTGTGAGTGAATAAAACGTGTTGTGGTGTATCCATGACAAATGTGAAAGTACAAAGATTTCTGTGTATCGTTTAGTTTGTACATGAACTGATCCGTTGAGTATATGAAAGATGAGTTTGAGTGCACTCTAATACACAGATGAAGGAAGTGAAGGAGCTGCATTGAAAGGTCAATGGTAAGGAATATAACTTCGGTGATAAGGATGAGATAACGAGATAACATGATATGATACTGGTGAGTATCTAAAGAAATTGACATTGATATGAATATGAAGAGAATATACGAGTGATATTGTATATCCATATGGATATGAGGATGAGCTAGATGGTTTGATGGAAGATGTCTAGAATGAAGAGCGAGAAGGATATAATCTGGAAGTGATATCATTTTCCTTTGCGTTCTTCTTCACCTTTGCAACTAATTGTTTCCGTTTCTTACCTCATTTCATATCTGACAGAGCTAACGGAAGAAGCCGAATCATATTGTGATCATATTGAAAACGAAATGAATAAATGAGTATGGCTGACGTAGATGTTGTTTTGCAAATTGTTTTATTTCATTGAGAAGTGTGTTGTCGATGAGTTTTTGCCGACAGTCATTCTGTGTGATTTCAAGCAAAAAACACTTAAGCAGTTACAAACTCGAGCTATTGATTAAGAGAAACAGAGCAAAGAAAACGGTTGTTTTCACTCATTTATTGTTGTCAGACATCATCAAACAGCAGTTTGTTTTGCTTCAGTTTAATTCGATTTCTTATCGGAAATTTAATTCACGATCACTTAATATGTGCTGCTATGTAATTGAAAATCAAGTGAAATTTTGTAGTATTATTATTTATTGAGAAAAAATATGCGTCGTAGCTTTTAGGAAGGAAGGAAGGTATGTTGTGTGTGTAAATTTCATTAACTTATTAATTATTTCATTGATGAATTGATTGGTTGAGTTGCTTTGATTTGATTTGATTTGATTTCATTTCATTTCATTTCGTTTGGTTGCAATTCATAGCAGCAGCAAGCAGCATCAGCACATGAATGAGCACATGCATGTTTGTTTATGTGAGAATATGGTAGAGGTATGTGATTGTCCGTGCTGGATTTATGCCTTTGACAAGGCAGGCGGGCAGGCAGGCAGGCAGGCAGCAGTCAGTAGCCGACCGTATGGTTATTTGAACGTTCATCTAAAACGACGATGATCGCTGCATATTTCATTTGAATGTGATGATACGCAATGGTGAGCAGAAAGAATCAGAGAGGAATAATAATAATAATAAGTGACGGCAAACAAGCAAACAACACAGTTGAATTATAAGTGGAGAAGAACGATTGAAAGTTTCTTTGATTGTGATGTGATGATGATTTTATGTTTGTATCGTATCGTCATCCCTTCACACATCCATCCATCCATCCATATATCTGTATCTCACTTAGACTGATACTGGACGATCACTACGTGGTGGTGGTTGAGATTATTGCAGGTGAATGAATGAAGTGATGAGAGGAGGAAACGAATGAAATACATCTTCAATATCTATATATGTATATGAATCCAGCGTGCATAGGCACCGACGAGCGTTATCTCACCGTTTACCTGTGAACTAGAATAAACACTTATTATTTTTTGTTGACGTCTGTCTATATTTTTACTGACAAAATGCCCGTTTTATGCCCGTGGTGGAAGTTCGTTTTTGGAAGAAACGCGACGGCAAAAGCAAAGCCAGCAGTCAAGTCAGCCAGCCAACTGCTGTGCTCCTTTTCTGCGCTCCATTCCTGTTCTCGTACTTCATAATGTTGTTCAGTTCTCGACATCGCTGAATGTGTGTGTGTTTGTATGTATATGTCGTCTGAGTGATTATCAGCAACGAATCATATCATTAATAATAAGAATACAATAACAAATACACTCTAGTAGTTGCAGGAGCAGCAACAACATCAGCATTTGAAGTGGTGGTATTTGAATGTTTTCATCTATGTTTTATAGACGGTGCATTTTGCCTTGAGCGTTGCATGGTATTTGTGTGTGATATCTTCTCATTCATGCTTTACATTTATTATTTCATCCGTTTTGCACCGAATATCCATCCCATCCATCCCCTCTCTATGATTGTTCAATAATATTCTTTGAAAAGATACCGTCCGTCGTCTAATTTATGAAATGATATTTGTATTTGATTTTCTTTGCCTATACAACAACTATGCATTTTGTATGTGTGCTGCTTGTGTGTGTGTATGTGTATGTGTATGTGTATGTATCACATTGAAATGAGAAGTCTTCATTCAGTCATTTCTATGTCTTCTCGTATCCACTTCTCTCAGTTACCGATTGAAATACATGAATTAGTGAAATACAATGTTGGAAAAGACCCACCCAAACACGAGTGAGTAGACCGCCCTCCTTGCTCTACATCTTATGATTATTATTATTATTGTGATTATTAATAATTTTATTGTTATTATTATTATTATTATTGTAATATTATATTGATTTTTATTTTAGCTTTGCTTTTAATTGAAAATTTGATTACTAATATTATTTATTGTTGTTATTAATTACTGTTGCTACGGTGGTGACTGGATAGGTGAATAAAAACATTTGTATGGTCATAAGAATAACAGTAATAATCGTAAGGAAGGTAGTGAAAAGAAGTGAAACTTTTCGTAATATTCGTGAAAATTATCACCGTTCACAATACTACCGTGAGTTAGTAATATTGATTGTGTGTTGGTATTAATATTATTTTTGCTATTAATATCATTCATTCGGCATTTTCTTTGTGTTATAGTCAAATCAACGAATGAAATGAGAATAGCGGTTGTATTAGATGAAACTGTATTCGATTCAATGAATTACTTTCAGTCGAATTATGAGAATTGTTATTGCATGATAATTGTTGATATTACATTGTTGTAATTATGATAATCGTATTAATGAGTAACGGTTTTTATCATTGACGTGTTATGATTAGTGATCACGGTGGTTGTTGTTGTCGTCAGTGATATTTTCATTTGATGATTTTGTCATTATCAGTGGAACTATGATCGGTAGAATACGATCCGTGAGCAGTTTCGTTGATCACGTTCTTTTGTTTTTAGGATTTGTTCTTAGGAATTTGGTTTTGTGATCGGGATGATTTTTGTTTCGTTTAATTATTGGAAGGAAATGAAAATCATATGGATTTAATTGTGAATCGTTTCAGGATGACAGAAGATAGTGAAACGCATGAGCCGCGGATAGCGCGAATCCGTGAAAATCTCGTTGGTAAGCCTGAAAATTCATTTTTCTTTTCATTTCATTCGATGGATCAGAATTGATTAACTGGATTTTTTTGTTCTTATCAATTATCGATTGATTCATGGAGAAAATTTTTCATTCATTTAAATTCAGCTGCGCATATGAGGAAAAAGTTTCTGCATGTGAATGAGTTTCGTTGTTTAAAAATTCAGATGCAATGAGAGTTTACTTATTCTTAGGGGAAAGTACAACGTATTTTTTGAAGTGTCTTTTAGAGGATTGCATAATCGTGTCTAGTTGCTAGAACGGTGGAAATTTTTTATTTTGCAAACGAATCTGCTAATGATTTGAAATTCATAGGTCACAAAAGAAAATATGAGAATGTGCACGTATTTGACTGTTGAGGAGGGGATGGAGAGGTTTAGATGGTTTTTGCTTAGGGCATTTCGTTGCATCTGCAAAAAATTTGCATCCATTTGTAAATATTAATTACTTTTACTTTTTGACGTCAACGGACTACGATTTCTACTCGTTCAACGACGAGACGTTACTGATTCAACATTTGAATCAGCGGAAAAATTTTGTAGCAGCTTGAAAAATTTTTTCATTATCGTTAATGTGCTTTGTTGATTGGTTGTGAAGCAAGATGTTCACAGAAATTATTTAAAAGCAATATTATTCATAGTAATCGTTGTGTTATGTTATGGTAACGATTGCTTTCTGTTCAGTGCTGATGCTTTCTCAAGGTGTGTGTGTGCATTTGAAGGGAATTCAACGGCGGCGAAGTTTATGATAATAAAAGTGAAAATTAAAATTTCCACACAAAACGAGCAATATGAATGATGGTTATGCTGCTGATAAAATTAATGTTGCTGATCAGTTATTTTCGAATCGAATGCCGATTCGTTCGATAATTCGCGCAACGAAATGCTGCTGCAAGTGTTGAAAGAAAAGAGGATAATTTCAGTGGACAAAATCAAAAAATTTTGAATGATAAATAAATTTTCAGACACTTTGGGTCCGTTCGATATAATGGCAACAGTGATAGCGCGCTCGCAACACGGTCCAGATAGCTCATGCCTGTTCGGTGTGGCTCAGTCACCGGTTACCTCATATCCACGTCCCACACGCAACAATCCCTGTCCAATTCCAGACTTCGCTTCCAATGCACCAACAACCGCACAGATGTTACAGGTGAACTAATCATCTTAATCAATTGTTCGCTTTAATTGTTCCTCACAAATTTATTTTCGTTCGTATCAAGTCAACATCCGAAACGATCACTAATTAGTTGAATCGTATGGAGTTGGTTTTGTTTTATTCACTTTCGATCGGAAATTTTATGCATCCAATCGCGTAAGGTGTAATTTTCTATAACTGTAACATAATTATAAGTCTTGGTGTTCAAATGAAACTGATTCAGAAACAGATATGGAATTATAGTGGGTGATATTGTGTTCACATTTAATCAGTCGATTAGTGATGATAATAATTAGATGATGAAAGTCTTTTTTCGGTTATAATTTATCGATCTATCTAAAATATCACGTGTTTTGGTTTGCTTGTGTCTTTTTTATTGTTGAATTTCATTGGTATTATGCTTGAACTGACAAATCGATTGCTTTGTACGTGATCATTTTTCTGTACGCGATTCACCTCGAGCTTCAAATCCTTTGTTACGTGCCTATAGATTCGTTACTGTTTCGATAGTGACGATTACGAAACATTTTCAAGAAGTTCCCCTCAAGAAAATACCGTTCGAATGTTTTTGACAATCCCAACCGCAAATTATGATCACTTATTATTGTGGATCAGTTGAATTTAATTCGGGAATGATCAGCTCTAAGTTGCCGTTGTTTCTTAAACATTAATTAAATGGAATATGGTGAAATTTAGTTCGGTGTAATGTATAGTTGATGTGGTTACGAAAAGTGACAGGTGTGCCAATGAAGTCAAGCTGAGGCTGTTCAATTGAGTTTTATCACGGGGCTTAGCCTTAAGATCGGATTTGGGGCTGACGTTCACATCAATTCATGTTGAAGCCGAGGCTCATCCGTAGTTCCTCATAAGATTGTCATAATTCGGATATTGGTTCCTGTTGCTTATTGCTTAAGTGAGATGATTAGGGTTATCAGAGCGTGGCAATAAACTTTTAAAGTTGTTGAGATTCCTTATTGTTAGTAGATGAAGTTACGGTTTACAGGTCATTCAGCTTCATTTGCAGTTGTTTTTCGTGATTGATAGTGAATTTTTGTTGATATGCAATCTGTACAAATCATATCTGAATCAGTTGAATTTCAGAGAATGCAAAATCTTGTGGATGCGCCACTATCTGCAATCGAGACAAATCTCCCGTTCAAGAAGGTAATTTTTACGGTAATCGACTTTTGACCGACAATTTTTTGATTTCAATTTTTTGATTGAGCTCGTGAAGTTTTATATTCCGTTTCCGAACTTTTGAAACTTTTTTCCATTGATAATTCCTCGGCATTGACGTGTTTTTACATTGTGTTTTTAAGAAAATTGCTTCCAAATGTATATTGGGAGTGCAAATTCATTCACGTTGCTTTCATTACTCAAAGCATAGCACCGTTGTTAATTATTTGATCATATGAATCATCACACGTTCAGAGCTTGCGTCATGCTCTAGTGTTTTCTAAAGCTGTAAATTGCAAAAACTTAAATCTCATAATGCATTCTGCGTTGTTGTTGTTCGATAGTTCCACGTTGATTGTGTTGCTGATGCATTAAGCGGAAATATTCTGCTGATTCATTGTTTGCAGTTTTTTGAGAATGAAGCTTTGCAACTTACCAATTGTACGTCAACGAAGGCAATGCTCTGAGTAGGGGGCAGTGCTTTAAGTAAAGTGTCGTTTTTGTGGAGAGAGATTAGCAATTTGAAAATTCAGATGCGAAGTGTGCGGATTTGAGCGTGAAACGATTTGATCATTAGAAACTGACTGATTGAAAAAAGTTGAAAGGTCGAAGAAAAATTCTGAGTACAGTTGAATTTTTTGGAATTGAGAAGCACTTAGATTGAGTCTTCTCAGTTGGTGATTTTTCTGGTGTCTTTGTTTCTGCGAGGATTTAACTCGTCGAGAAAATTATTGCTGAGCTGATATGTTATTGGAAGAAAGAAAAAATGGAATGCTATAATGGACAGATGAAATTATAACCATTTTTCTGGCTCCACGCTCTGGCGAAGAATGTTTTTTTTTGGGGTTGGCTGAAACGATTTGAATCCTCCAAAAGATTTGCGATTTTTGTTGCATAAAATTGGATGAAATTTTGAGTGATCTTCAGAATTCGATGCGTTTTTTGAGTTTGACTTTTGTTACTGTTTTTGATTCGTCTTTTCTTAAGCTAAAGAATTTTCGCATTGCAATGCGATCGAATGCGTCGTCATTTTTGCTTTAAACAAACAAAAGAGTGATAATGAATACGAAGTGGGCACAGCTAGGCAGTGGCAGTTTGCAGAGCAATTCGAAATTATTTTACAATGTTCCCACACAAAAGTGGATTCAATTTGCAATAAGCAATAAAATTTGTAACGTTTGACGTTATAAATTAGAACAATTAAATGAAGTATGATAATGATAACACATTAAATCAACTCAGAAATTGTTTCGCGTTTGTTTTAATTATTATCGTCTTTATTTGAGTGGTCTTGCGTATTTTATCAGTTACTGAGATTTATTAGTATGAGTATGATTGCTGTTCACGCATTACCTTTATCATCAGCATTGACACATCAGATTGATTGATTGCTTAATTTGTTTTGATTTGAGTTGATTATGATCTGATAAGAAGTAGGTGAAGGTACTTTTGTGGTGTTTGATCAGCGATCGATGAATTTGTAAGAGTAAACGAATGCAAGCATCTCTATCGATAATAGATTGATTTTTCAAAAGATCACTTCTGTTGGTTAGCGATTCCTTACTGTCAATGACTTTTGTTAGTAAACTGCAACTGAAGACAAATTGTAAAAAGCGATAGTATTGAGTGAATAATGAAGACGAACATTGACCGAAAATGGCCAATGTCCATTTTGGAGGATTAAATTTCCATTGATTTATTGCTGTTCACAATTATGTGAGCGTTTAATCTGAAGGAAGATATTTTGTAAAACTTATTAAGCTTCAAAAAATATGTTGAGTTTCAATCAGTTGATCCATTGTCTCGTTCTGGAATGCAAGTGAATTCTTCTGGTGTGATAGCAATATCGTTCCGGCAGTGCATTCGAAAGTTGGAAATATCATTCAGTTGAAAAGTCAAAAAACTTCAGAATTTTGTATTAGTTTCACGATGAACGTTAGCAATTTCAATAGTAGAGAGAGCCGAATAAAATAAAGGAATATGAACTGTTGTAGGTGCAAGAAAGGAAAATGGTACCAAGTAGTGCTACTGCTGCTGCAGCTGGCTCGAAGGGTGCCACCCCGGTGAGTGGTGAAACGCCAACGACGAGTTCTTCGGCAGATGGCGGTACTTCGGTGGATCGACGAACGGGTGGAGGGGGCAGCAATGCGACGTTGAAAATGAATGGCACGAGAGCGACAGCTGTTAACGGTAATTCGTCATCGAGTAATGGTACATCAAGGCAACAACGAGATGATGAGGAGTTGAGGAGGAGAAGGAAACGAAAAAGGTTCGTACGCTTTGATGAGCTTTTCTCAGTTTTGTGTTTTGTAAATTTGCGATTTTCGTGTATTCTCTGAAGATTTCTTTCGTAAAATTTATAAAAAGTTTGCGTTTTTGCACTTATCCGAAAGGAAATTCCCTTTTCTATTCCATTATCCCGAATCCACGAATGTTCGTGACAAAGTCGAATTTATTTTTACCGAATTTCATAAGTTTTTGCTCACTCCGATAATGAATGGGTTTTGATTTTGTTGTTTGTTTTGTTTTGGCCCTCCCAGGACTGTTCGTGAGTGTTTTGGTGTGTTTCATTTCTTCTGTTTGCTGCACATTCTTCTTGTCTTCCATGATCTGAGAAGAAGGAATTTTACATGAGCGCTGAATAAGGCGAGGTTTGGAAGCTTGATGTGACTGGCGTGAACAATATATGAATTATTTATTTTTAGCGCTTACATCATTGAATCTGTGCGCAGTTGAATTAGTTGATTTTTGAATATTTGTTCATCTGAAAAACATGATCCTCATTAGGCAAGCGATATAAATCTGCAATTCTACCGTCATTGAATTACTTGTTTAAAATCAAATCTAAATGCGGAGCATATTGATTATGAGTATCCTTTGAATAACAAAATTTGTTCAGCGAATTATTTTCAACGTTTGATTCTTCTCTTACCAGGAAGATGACCTGTATTTGTGGTCATAATTCGTGTTGTAATTTTTTGTTTCCATTCATTTAACTGACCCTATTCATTAATGTAGTTATCGTTATTATCATATTGTTATGGCTGCTGTTAATATGATTATAAGCTGATATGTTATGCTGCGTTAACATTAAATTATGCTAGCGCCGAGGCACTTATTTTCAGACGTTTTTGTATTCAACCAATAATCTGATTTGAAATATTTTTGTAGATGAGAAGGGAGAAAGGGTTGCCTGACGACGAATTGTTTAAATTAGCAATTTAAGGGTTTTCTGCGGGTTTAAGGCTCTGACAATGAGATTGTAATGCTTTCATTCGACCAAATCCACTTGTATGTCTGTTTTGTGTGAGTGCATTTGATAGGAGTGCGATAAGTGAGGTGGTAGTGTTAACATAGATGATAACAATAAATTTGATGATGGATCACATGTGGCTATTTGGGTGTTTATGCACTTATGAGTTTGGATGGTTTATTGAATAGTTGGGGACTGAGCACTGATTATTGCTTTTATTGTTGATTTGGTTGTCAATGTTTCGTATTGTGCTGAAATCAATGAAGCAATGAAGAAATTTGAGGCAAAATCGAAATCATATCTTAATTTTGAAACGATTGACAATTTGATAAATTGATTGACTGACTGACTGTATTTGTGAGAAGAACGAAAAGAGAGGGATGAAGGCATAAATGCATGTTTGAAGTTTTATGTTTTATATGTGCAAAGAAGAATTTCAAGTCTAAGAAAGGAAGAAAAGATGTTCTAGTTCATGTAATATTGCAAAATATATTATCAATAGCAAGCACTGCTGGATTGACTGACTGGTGATGAGAGTGCATTCGATAGGTTATCGAAGTTGTCGATTAGGTTGCATTGCGCTCTATTATTGATAGGTGTGCTTTCTGTTGATAAGTAGAACGGGGTGGAAGATATGGTTTATTGACGACGACTGGTGCATGGGAGATGTTGATAGTGATAATAATGTTGCGTGTTGAAATGATGGGGAGATTGAAATGTATGAGCATTTTGATATGATTTTGATGGTATCGATTTGATAAGAGTACTGATATCGTATTGATATGATTATCCAGAGTACTGTTATTATCTTATTAGTACCTAATCGATACCAAATTGAATAATGTAGTGATAATCTATGTGAGTGATTATGCTGATATTGTCAATAAGAAGGTGATAGAATGTTGTTGACTAGAATGTGCGATTGTTTTGTTGTTGTAAATTCGAATTTGGTGTGCAGAAATAGGTACATGGATTTTGAGTTAATATAAAAGTGGTGATTAATGTTAGAAGGAGGATTTGAAGTTATGTGTGCGTGTAAATGATGATGATGATGATGCACATGAATGAGTGAGCGATTACATAAAAATTATTGTTATTTTATAGATAAATCATAATTAGGCACAGAGCGTAGCGCTTGCTTGGTAGTATTTTTAGATGGAAGTGTTGTTTGTATATGGGAGAAGTGTGAAATAGGCAGGTATAAAAACTTATACGAGAATATAATGCAGTGATGGAAGTTGTGTGCATCGCATGAGATGAGCTGATGATAACAACAATAGTGATGCGATAGAGCGTAATAGATTGAACGTTATTCGAAGGGACGATCTCTTTCCAATAGCGATAACGAAGCAAGAGATTGATTGATTGATTGAGTGGATAAGATAATGATTTGAATTGAATTCAGTTTAACATTGATCCATTTAGTTGTTCGTTTGTATTTGTGGCGACCTTTTTGATTGCATTGGTTTGAGTTATGCTAAATATGAATGTTTGATTTGGTTCAGTGATTATGTTTGTTTGTTCGAATCGTTTGAGTGAATAGGAATCTTATTGTAACTGTAAATTCATTGATGGTATGATAGGTTAGTATCAGTGTTCCATCATCACCACTGTTATGATTCATTTGTCATAGTTTTGGTCTTTTTGTTCGGTTGTATATTTTGTTAGCGTAATCATTATTTGCACAGGTGATTTGCTCGTCAGCAGTACTGACTGATAGTGGCTGGATTTTTAGTTATTTTTCAATGAGCGAATTTTTGTAGCAGGCCTCTAATGATAATTATTTTCGTGCAGAGTGGTAATAATAGTGGTGATAGTGATGGTGATAACAGTGATAATAATCGTAATAATGCAAAGAAAACGACTGAATAAGTGATTTTCTTCTAGAAGCGTCGATCGCTCGGAAGATGTCACCGATAAGGATTACGAGAACAACCGCGAATGGCAAAAGCCATGCACGAGTGGAGCTGCTGGTGCAGGCGGCGGTCAAACCGCAAGAGTACGTTGCCAATTTTCGTGGTGTTGTCGGTTTGATGCGTTAAAGTTTAGGCAAATATTGATTGTATGAACAGTTACCTGAGCAAATGATGGAGAAATGAGAATGCCCTACCACTGGATGTGATCCGTTTGAAGTGTACTTTTATTTGGGTTTATCGCTCAAATGACTGACTTCAAATTTTCAGGAAACGGACGAAGATGGTCGTATGACGATAAATGATTTATTCGGCGATGAGAAGAAGCGAAGTAATTTAGTGGATAAAAATATTGTAAATAATAGTAACAGTAACGGTGTGGTTAACAATAATAATAACAATAGTAACAAGAAAGATTGTGCGAGCAGCGATGAAATTCGAAAAGATGAACGCAAAAACTCGAGTAGATGGAAAAAGGAAGAAGGCGAAAGTCCTGACTCGGGCTTTGTCGACGAAACCGGTGACAGCGATAGAGAACATCCACAACATAAGTAAGCTGAGATGTTACTTGAGTGGTTTCTTTAAAAAGGAGAATGATACGGGTTGAATTAGGAATGGAAACGTTTGAGTGAATTCCGTTTTTGAAAAAATTTGCACTTTGCTGAGTTTTGATTTTATCATTATGTGTACGACGCGTTGTTATTGTTTAATTATTTGATTTCTTTAAAATGAGATTGATATGAGAAGATATTATTATTGTTTAAATGTAATTTCTTCTTTTTTTCATTGTTATTGCGATTGTTGTGAAGGTTTTCCCGAATTGATGTGTTGCGCGTTTCAGTGTTCTTGAAAGTATAATCGAGGATTTTGGACGGGTCTCACCAATTCTTTCACCTCCACGACAACCGAGCTCACGTCTGCCGCCTCTCACCCATCAGGATGGGTATCCGTCTTTGAAATGTGTCATCGATATTTCTTCACTGCACTCAGCTGACAGAAGACGTTTGCAAGCAAAACTTTCTTCATTGGTACGTTCATGAATTCACTTTTATCGTCGTAAAAATTCTTTTATTATTATGCGAATGTCAAAGAGGCATCAAAGTTTTTAAATAAGTGAAGGAGTTTTGTCAAATTCGATCGTTCTTTAAAATTGCTTTGTAATATCTGTGAATCATGAATTATTTCAAATGCTTCGAAAAATAGACTACTTCTGTACGAATTTGTTTTTTATTGTGCTTAATCTGAGTGACCTTTCCTTACTGATCCGAACGGCTCGATTCAGGAAGTCAACTTTCAGGAGCATGCCACAATTTTACCGCCCAAGCCAGTTCTGTCACCACCTCGTCGACCCACTTCAGCCTTAAAGCTCGCTCAGAATAGCTCCTCTTCACCACCTCACTCAGATGGCCGAAGCAGTGTCTCGCCGAAACGGCCATCAAGCCGAACAGGCGGCGATTCGTTGCCTTCGCATTTGCCTCAGACAACCGCCTCATCATCAGCCGCCAACCCGTTAGTCTCAGATAATCGATCGCAATCTCCGTTGCTCACGTCGAAACGTGCTACCGCTCTAAAAGAAACGGCAAGTGAGGCGTCCAAATTGGGTTCGTCGAGCACTAAACATCAACGTACCAACACTCCATCACCATCATTCGGAGCCGCAGCACGACGGGAAGCATTACTTAAAAAGGTTCATTGTTGTTGATTTTTAAATTTGATTTAATTTTTCATCGCCTGAGTTCTGTGACATTATTATTGTGATTGTTATGTAGAATCGGTTAATTTTCTAGGAACCATCGTCACGGGTCGCATCTCCCGTGCCGGTGTTGCTCAAGGAGAACCTTGATGAAAGCAGCACTAGCACGAAGCCTTCGGCTGCTGACTCGTCGACGGTTAGCAGTTGCTCATCATCATCCGTATCATCTAAGGTAAGCTTGCTCAATCAGCTCACCTTTATCTGTTCTCTTCTTCGGCACATTTGCACAATAGATTAGTCCGCCAGAGCAACTTTCTGCGAATGGTATTATTGTATTTTTGCAGAAGGATATGTCCTCCTCAAAAGAGAAAGACAATAATGTCGTCATGCACAATAACATCAAAAAGTCATCTTCTCCATCATCAAAAGAAAAAGTGAAACTGAAAGATAGGGAAAAGGATTCGTCAAGGCACCAGCGCAACAATAATAGTGTTATTAGTACATCGTCGTCAGCGTTATCTTCACCAACAACGAAACAATTCGATGAGAATAGTAATCATAACAGTAGTATTAACTGTGATCGTGTGAAAGAGAAACAGCCAAAAATAAATCGAGAAAAACAAAAGAATAAGGAAAAATTATCGTCATCGTCTTCTTCGTTATTGAAAAATTCCATTTCATCGTCTGCGGCGGGTGCCTCAGCAGATTCAGGTGAAAAAAGCAAAGATAAGGAGAAGGTGAAGTCAAAATCGAGAAAACGGGATGCAAGTAGCACCAAAGATGATGCGTCAACCGATGGAACACCATCGCAGAAGCGTTCGTTGTCGAAGGAAAAGCAACAAAAGAAAGATTTGATTGTGAATAATAATAACAGTATTAATGGTAATAACAAGAAGATAAGAGATCGGAGTCAAACGGCTTCAACCGAACGATCCACCGAAGTGAAAGAGAAGGCTGAGAGGGCCGAGAAATTGGCGTCGAAGAGTAATGAAGATGAAGGTGAACTACGTTCAACTAATTGGAAAGAATCGAAAAAGTTGACTGAAATGGCCAGCAGTGAGAAACAACGGAATGAGTCAAATAAGGCAAATAATGTGACCGCAAAGGATCGCAAAGAACAGCCACTCTCTGTTACGTCAACACCCACCACGTCGTCGTCGAAATGCACGGCTGAAAATGCAGATTCTTCGAAAAGGGTTTGTTTATTGTTTGTTTTATCCTCTTTAATTCTATATCTTTAGCCCAACATCGTATTAAGTATCCGAGTGGTTTTGTTTGAAACGTGTTGAATTTTTAAACGCTTTGGTACTTTCGCGCATCAATATCATCAATAACGGTGGATATCTGTGTGTCTTTGTTTCATTTGGTGTTGTGTTGATCAGAAAACGAATCGTTTTTCTAGATAGTAGCATGAAGCATTGTCATGATGATATTTGTTGCTGTTCAGTGGAATGCTTGCACTTTTCAGAAAATTCTTTTTTTTTGTGTTTATGACTGAATGCGAAAATTTTGCTTCTTCTCCATCACAAAAAATGTCGCAATTCTAAACTTGTTATCGCTCAGTTCACATTTTGATTCGATGGATGCGCACGTTTGAATAAAAGTTTGAAGAGAAAGCGATCGGTTTTAGAGTGAAAGACGAATAGAGCAGCAACAACCGTTCACGTGTTGTGCCGAAAGTGTTCACAAGCAGAAAGTTGAGTTGGAGAAAAATGAGGATGGCTCGTATAAGACGTCAAATTTCTATCAGAACGAAATGGCCAGACCGTTGAAGCACAAAGCCGATGGAGAGGTCAGTTCTAACTTGATATGGAAGGAACTTCGAACGAAGATTTTTCCTAATCGTATGTCAATGAAGATTGAAGTTAAAAATTGACAAGTTGGAATTTGGACGTTCTTTTTTTGAAAGCTTGAAAGTGAAGTTAATGTGGTGGGCGAGAATTTAGCACCTTCAAATGATCAAGATTTTGAAATGGCATTAAAGATGGTGAATTTTCAGTCAGAAGATCAAGTGAGTAAAGTTCTGCTCTACATCGAATCAGTTGTTTATTTCATTTATGCCGTTGCTGTGCAGCTGCCAAATCGTCCGGATGGTCGCCAGCAGCAAAGGTATTCGTATGGGATGTTACGCGATACAGCTGAATTGCTCAAGTGAGTGATCTCATTTTCATCTGATTTGCTGATTTTGTTTTGGTAATTGCATCATATTGAATACTTTATGTCGATATGATTTAACGTTTATCAGGGGTTTCCGGAAGGAATACTGGATTGTAAACTGAGGAATGTAAATGTATAATTGCTTTCGTTCAGAAATACGACTAGTAGCTTCACAGTACCTCGTTGCAACAAAAAACATGGACCGTTGGCGGCACATTTCGTAAGTCGAGTGAAAGTTTTATCGTCACGGGCACAAGCCGTTTGCAATTATCAACTCTATAAATACAGACAACGGGTGAGCGTTTCGTTTTAGTTTATTCATTTATGAATATTATCGTTATTTGTACTGTTTTTTTTGTTTATAGTTTTACAATGCAATTCTGTTGTTGTTACTATTGTGGAAATCTGGAATGCTTTAGTGGCACATGTTGATTGTTTCGTGAGGAGTACTTCGAGTTTTTAGAGTAGTTTTAAAATGGTTGTTTCTGAATCTTTTCTTTGGAGTTTTGTCGTTGTTTCGTATAGTTTTGTCACTGTTTTTGAGTGAATATTCTGAGAATACAAAGTTTTGTGAAGTCACTAGAGTGCTAGTTATGTAAAGTCACTAGTTATGTATGAAAATTTGATGGAAACGACAATTGTTTAGGACGCGTTAAAAAATTATGGAGCATTAACGAAGATGGATCGTGAGAATATGGAAAAAGAGAAGATGGCCAAACGTGGTGGTGCTGGTGCCTCGGAGCTGGTGGCTGGTATGGCCGCTGGATCGCAGAGCGCCCGATCGGCAGCAACTCCATCGCCGGCCTCGTCGACGCACAGCGCTAACGTTGAGAAAGCTAAAGAGGTACGCATTGATAGTCTCTCTAAGTGGTGTTTTTATGTGTTTGTGTTGTTTCTTGATCCGTTTGCTAAATTCTCGATGAAGATTGCATTGTTTCGTTGATTTTTATCGAATCCAACGATTTTGAAGGTGTTTTTTATGTGATTTTTGTGGTAATATTTTATCATTTCTGAAGAATTTATGAAGCGTGGATTGACTGAATAGAGAAGTCGAAGTTTTCCAAATTGAAAATGAGCGAAATATGATTCGAACTGTGATTTAGATCATGAATTCATATGGGGTGGTTGATGAATAATAATGAAAATGAAAAATGTTTGGTGTGATTATAGTTTGTGTTAGCATTTTGAATGTGCAGAATGGAGTATACTAGATTTTTGAATTTAGATAACAGTGCCAATGGTTTATTTCCATACACAAAAAGAGCAGTTAACAATTTTGAATCATTTAATGTGGTGTGATCAATTGTGGAATGATTGCCAACGATCGATGAGCGATTTAGATAAACGTTAGTTTATTTTGCAGTTACTCTTTTATTGTTTAGTGAGTTTTGTTCATTTATTCGTTGTTCGTTTGTTGAGTTTGACAATTTGTTGCCATCATTCACTTGATTTGTTTAGTAGCGTAATGTGTATACGACGGTTTTGTGGTGTTTGTGGAAAGCATCTGGAGTTTTGCTGAATAGTACTTTGAGTGTTCCGTTGGCGATTTCAGAGGATGGTGATTGTTGTTTGTGTTCGTTTAGTTACCGCATAATTTCTAGAATTGGTCGATAAACTCGACGAAATTTGTGGACAACTCAATCGTGACTCAGATTTGTTCCGGTTATGTGAGTATATGGCGACTGGAGTGGCGTGGCTTCGCGCCGAATACGAGCAAGAAAAGGAACACGAAAATCAGCAAAAATTGGGAAGGTGACAACGAACCAGAATTTCTGGGGAATAAAGAAGGAGGAGTGGTTGGGGGAATGCTTGCAAGTGTGCAGAGTCGATTAAGACCAGTGTCGACTTGAATTCTGTTGTTACTTGTCGATTCGTTTTCTTTGGATTTTGGATTCGTTGAATTGAATTCATTGATTGGTTTTTGAAAAATTAGTCATTTATCGAACAGGGCATCTGGTTTTGATTGTTAATGTTGAGTACTTGTTGAGTTCATTTTTGATCGTGTTTGGGATTGCTGTTGTTTGTATTTATTCATTTATTTATTCGTTTCATCATTTATTCATTGTGATAGTTTTGATTTGATTTGTAATGTGTAATTTCGAATTCTTAAGTCTTATTTCATTGTATTTATTGTTCTACTTTAATGTAATATCGCTGAAATTTTCATTTCCTTTCATCTTGTTTCCCCTCAACAAAAACATTAACAACCACAATTTTTTGAAAAAAAAAACAAAAATCTGGATTGATTTCTTGCCTCATTGATTCTCTTATTTATGTGACGTTACCGTTTGTCTTTGCTGCAGCAAAATTCCAGTCATTTGAAGGTCATCACAGTTGCTTTCAGCTTTGAGCTACTTGTTCTCTCTCTTTTTTCAAGCAACTACCTGATCAGGTAAAAAGCGATGAGCGATTGTTTGTTTGGTATGTAAAACTAGGGAAGTATTGTTTTTTCTTTAGATGGGGGAATATTTCAATTTATTTCGGAATGAATTGGATCTGAACTGTTGTGATAAATTGTAGAGAATATCCACGTAAGAAATGAATGAGGATAGTTTTAGTGAATTGGCATTTTGAAGGGAATTTATCGAATGGACAGTTGTGGTGGTTTCTTGGAGGATATCTGACGTTCTTTGAGAAAGTTTGTTTTGATTTTTTGTTGAGAATCGTTTTGAAGAATCGTTGTTGTTTCGAAAAGAGTTGCAAATTTGAGTGGATTTTTAAGTGTGCTGGTTCAGTGCAGTTTTCGTAGAGAATCGTTTCCGGGTTTTATTCTCGAGTGATTGTGGGATAATGGTTGGTTGTGTGAAGTCGGAGTGATTTTTTTTTGTTGTAAACGGTTGTTCACTTAAACGTAATATCAACATCACATAATTCATTCAAGCATTTGGGTGCCTAGTATTTCTGATTCTGTCCTTAGGGAAAAAATGCCTTCTGTGGGACAGATTTTGTCCAAATGATTAGTAAATTCATCTTATCTTAGGTATTATCATTATCATGGTTGTTATTTACGATAGTTTTGTATTGATTTGTATCATTATGATGAGCAGAATTGCCATTCTCAATATTGTTTTTATTGCTCTTAGTATTAGCATTGTTATAGAGTATTGCTGTCCTTATGGTTGCTATCAGTATGGTTATTGATAGTACCATTTTTGGTATGATCATTTAACTGTGAGATTTTTTCTTTCTCAGCAATCGTCGATTCGTCGTATCCTCTTGTTTTGCCACATTCATTATGAGAAAATTTTTTTTCTTTCTTTTTTTTTCTGAAAAATGCCACGATTATATTTGTGATATTCATTTGTACAGGTTTTATTTGTTCGTCGTCATTTCATTCAATTGCTTTTCTCATCAGTTTTCATTGGTTCATGTATTGAATCATTTGTATTGTTTTGATTTGTGAACTCGTTCTTTTCTTTTCATTGATTTTCGTTTGAATTCTCAATCTCCCGTGAAACTTTTCCTTTTGCACTCAAAATTTCCAGTAAAAATTTATTTTTGTGCACCGAACATCACTTTTGCGAAAGTATCGTTCATATCGAAGAAGTTTGGTATCGAAAGTATCGATGCACATTCCGAAAGTATCACTCAGACGCATTTTGTTGAGTGTTTAAGTTCGTTGCTTTATTTAGTAATTGCGTTTCGTTGTTCAGTGAAATTATCATCATCATGTAATAATATCAACATCACATAATGTGCTTCTTGCTGTAATGTGCATTCGTTTGCCCAAATCATATGATACAAACTGAAGTGTGATTCAACTATTTGTGTCATTATTGTTGTTGTTAATATTACTCTTATCATTATTATCTCTGCTATTGATGGTCATCTTGATTCCTGTCCTTATTGCTATAGAATGAGTCTTCGTGTACACTTGTTGTAATGTTCATTCACTCAGTGATCAATTGTTCAATGTTCAGTTATTCACATCACTCAATGTTTCGTGTCGTTTGTTCAGCTGACGATTTGTTTCGTCTGAACTGCTGCTGATATTGTTACTTTCATTCAGCGTAAAAAATACGTCAGCTTGATGTGACTAAATTAGACGATAACAACAAATTGAGGACAAACCCAAAAACTGTTTTGATTTGTTTCATTTCAAGTTTCTTGGCTCTGTACACTTTTAGAATTTTTTGTTGTTCTCTATAATGTTGTCGATCAGTTTTGAGTAACGCTCGCTCGTACACTCCACATAGAGTTTTGTTGATTTGATGAACAAGTTTCAGTCTACTTAAGATTTCAGATGGTAATTGAGCTATTTCAGTCCAATAAGTCCAATAATCTTCCCTTGTAATGTTCCCATATCGAAGTGAATATCTTCAAAAAGTTTTTGTGAGATGAATGAAAGTGTTCACTAAGTTGATGGGGGTTTTTAAGGCGGATTGTGAGTTTTGTATTGAATTCATTTTCATTGCTTTACATTCATCGCTGAATTGAACTGATAACGAATTCATTCGCGTGTAATTTTTTTTAGATGTTTGTAATCACTGTTACACAAAAATTTGCTCGGTGAATGAATACTTCATGAAGAAATTGAAACAAATCAGTGCATTGATCATATTGTCTGTATGTGGATTGAGCAATCAGGTGACTGATGTTCCAGCTGACTTTTTCATCGTATATGGCTGTTGATTGATAAGCAATGATATGGAATGCATTGTGGAATGTGTATTGTCTGTTGTTTTTTATGGTTGCGATTGTATGTTCAAACTATTTCGAGTTGCATTCATTTTACAAAGATCTGATTCATTTGTTGTCCTGGTTTTAATCATTATTCTTATGTCATGTTTTCAACTGCATCGTTTTCGGAAGTATTGCCGAATCGCTGCATTGCACATCTCAACTGATCCTGCTGAACTTCTGGCAGCACATGGCAAAATTTTGCAATTTGTGTGTATGTGTTGTGCCATTACTTGAGAGCAAATCTCTTGGCATTTTCTTGTTTTTGAGGTGAGAGCAGCTAACCTCAAAGATCTGATTTGTCGCGAGCGATTTCATAGACTAGATCGAAACATTTATTCGTGAATCGAATTCAAACTTCCCATTTCTATCTTTTCTTATAGTAGCTATAGGGGCTTTCAGTGGAACGAACGTCTATCAGTCGTCTATCATCTTTATCGATTACCCTGATTTCACAGATACAATCGTATAAAAATTTACGTATTTTTTCGAATTTTTTCTTTATTCATTCATCTGTTTCTGCTTCTATTCACTGAATTTACTCATGAAGTACGAATGAAAAACGGCTTGCATAATGTGCTATATTGGATAGGATCAAGTGTGTTCATTGTGTATAGATAACTTCATAAATGCGTTCAAAAGTACGTATAAAGCAGCGTATGTATTGTTGAATTATTGGAATATGTGGGCGTGCTTAATTATTACTTATTTTGTTGATTACACATTCAGTTTTGATGTGTTTTGGTTTATGGGTTCGTTGTCTTTTCTGGAGTGTAATTGTTCAAATTTTGGATTTCGTGTCATCGTTTTTATTGTGAGAATCATAAAAAATACAACATTTCAAAGTGTGCGTTTCATAATTTTTCTCGTTGTTATGAGAGGAAATGTGGTTCTTGTTCAATGATCGTCGTCGGTTGATTTTTGCAGTCGAAGCGTTTGTATTGTTTTTATTTTATTCATTCTTCGAGGAGTTCAACTTTTTCGGTGTTTCATTCACATGCATGTTATCGTTGACATATTGATCAATGTTCAAGTGATATTATTATCATTGTTATCATTATCATTATTTTGTTATTATTATTATTATTGTTATGGTAATGTCTACTTGGTACATCATTCGTATCATTTTGTCATTGTATTATTATTCATTTTACTTATTGTTGTTCCAATTAATTACTCTAAATTGTGTTATTACTATGATCATTATTCTGATCATTGTAATTGTATGATTGCACATAAATAATTTTAAAATTTTTTTTGTGTCACTGTTTCAATTTCAATGAGCACTTCTTAAAAACAACAGCTTCAAAAAGGAGTAGGTATCAGGCTGAATTCGGCTCGGAGTGCATAATGAATTCATATTTACGTTTTATTTTTCAATTTCTTTGGGCCTTAACTGGGTTATCCAGGCAGAGAATCACTTAATCTTTCGGATATACACGGATTCGTTTTCGCATTCAAACTGAATAAAAATATCGTATTTGGTAACAGTTTGACAACGGATCTGTTGAGGAATCTCGGAAATTTTGAGAACTTCACACATATGAAGAGTATGGGTGCAGAAGATTATTGGGAACGTTCAATAGGATACCACTGGGAAGAAGTATCTTTCAGCAAAGAGAGTGCGATGAATGAATAGCTTTTGTTATATTTTTAAATTTAAACTTGATTACTTATCGTTAGACTTTTTCATTAATATCAACTATTCACAACTATTTTCTGGATACCGTTAAAATAATCCTTGTAGTTGTAATCTTTTTTTTGACATTATCAATTGAGCAGTTCCCCTTTATTCGTAATGAAACTAACTTAATCAAGTGTTTTCCTCTAATCAACTTCACCACTTCAGTGAAGTGATCAAATATTGAAGATTCTTCTATTTATGCATTCATCTACTGGTTTATTATGATTCACTGAGAAGAAATGCCCATTTAGTGACTCTAGGTGAATAGCGCTCAACTCTCGGAGTCACTATGGAATCACTAGGATTCACTTCGAGTCACTATGGTTGTCGGAATATTCTTGCCTGGTATCATGGATATCCGGTCCAAAAATACGTCTTTTCAGCGTCATGGATATTTTGTTGATCGACGCGATTCAAATGTGACAACTTCCAGCCGCTTGCTCACATCACTTCACTTTGATCGTGCATATGTCATACTTCTTCTAATTTATCCATTTTGCTTTTAGCATTGATCCCTTACCCTCAGACAGTTTTTCTCCATTCATTATGAACATTTCCATCCATTGGTTCAGTCATTGATTTCAGTCCCAAATCCTATGCTGTTCTATCGATCATCATATAGTTTTTGCGAAATTCCGCATTCTCGAGTATTTGTCTGTCAGTGTTCATCATCTTCTGACAGTTCATTTTCCACACAAGTCATGAGGCTATGACTTTTGTTGTGTTCTTCTTGCTGGCCTCTTTTGAAGAGAAATGGTACTCATCGGAATTTCTGGTGTTGTGGTGATTTCTCGAATTGTTCTTTTCATTATGGCTACCATCTCAAGTGTCTATTCAATTTTCGCCTATACTCTGTTATTCTCGCAAGTGAAGTTTCCAAATTGATCGTTCGAAAATCACAAAATCATCTTTTGTGTCTTATTTATTTGTGTGCTCATTATCAATCATCACAATCAATCATTACCATCCGTATTGTAATAGCTGAATGAATGAAATAAACTTTACCCTTTGAACACTTTATGGTCTCTGCTTTACAATAGTTTCTCTCCCAATTGATCTATTACCGTTTCGTGAATTTGTCCACAATTTTGATACGCCTATCAATTAAATAATTCATTACAAAACCCAACAACACTTCATAAGAAAGCAGCAATGCAGTTGACTTTTCGAGGGAACTGAAAAGAATTTATTCTTCTTCTGAAATTATCGAATATATTTATGAATTCAAAGAAGTCCGTTGCTTCACAAGGGTTTTATCTTATTCTTAGGAATATTTCCACAATATAAGTACACACCACGAAATGATCAAGCTCTATGGAAATAAATCTATTGTAAAAATCGTAAAATCTAAACACTCCTTTAGAATCTTAAAAAAAAAACACAATATTCGGGATTCTCCAAATCTCTTCTGAAAATCTACTCTTCCGGCTGGAGGTCCATAATAAGCATGCACATTCCGGAACGTGCGATGATGGCTGGCTATTGTTGCGTTTTAACGGTTTCACTTCACGATGATGATGATGGCGAATCGCCCCTACTTCCACCGTCGACGTTCCATTGACGAATGAATCAGCACAACTGTGTTCGCAGCAGCAGCATATCGCTCGCAAGGGCACTGATTCACTCCGTCAAACCGACTGAACGAGCGATTTTATTATGGATTATTTTTTAAAACAGTCCTGGTTCCACTTCTTTCCCATGGTTTCTCCGTACAATTGTCGTTTCATGATGACTTCTTCTTCTTCTTGTTCTTCTGGGCACAGCAATATTCACAAAAAGGCACAACAAATTCATAAGATCTTTTCTGGGCCCTCTGTCTCTCTATGTGCATTGATTGACGTCCTATGCACACGGCTCGTCGTCGCCGTTCATTTCTATGTTCTTCTGATGGGCATGTGTATATGTTCATGTTATATATACGCATTCGTAATATAATACAGCAGCAGCAGCAGCCGCAGCAGCACAGCATCCAATAGAATACATAGTACAGAATATATTCCTTCTCATATATACACACCCTTCACTAGTGCCTCCTATATGCGTTATTATTCGCTAGGTTGTGCTGAGCGTGTACCAGTTCACTTCACCATATAGCGTTCTTGCTTCGGCCAAACATCGGCAGACCACAGAGCCGCCATCGAAAAGAGTGCATTTCTATGCGTGTCTAACCTGCTCAGCTGCTCCTCCAGCTTTCACGTGCACTCTCGGCGAATCTCTAGCCCCTATCCTCCAACATACGACTATGAAATCAACGTTGGCCATTTTCCAAGCTTCTTTCGAACGGTATTTTTGCATTGTTCAAGGTATTTTTCTTGGATTTTCCAATGGGAACGCCGCATATTTTTGGATTGTCCATTCGAATGGACATGGAATATTTGCTATGATTCGAGTGCCGTTTGATGTGTGAATATCTAAGGGAATATGTGCGATTGCGTCGTGAATATTATTTGAATTTTTATCATTGTGTCGCATTGTCATTTTTTGGTGAATTCATATGTCGAAGATCACAAAAAACGACTCTAAGCTAAAACAACCTCTGAAAACACTCCAGCATGAATCGTCTAATGAGATAATGCACCACGATGAACTTCAGCACTCTCACTGCTAGGGTTCAATTGAGCCTTCGCGAGAGCGATTCTTGGCCAATTTTTGTGGAACGGCTCAGCCTGTGGGCAGCATTTTAGCAACGAATTCATGCGAAAATAGTTGGAATTAGAGAAGTTTTTGCAGTCATCAAATGAGATTGCACGAGAAAACTCTCATTTCGCACTTGCGCATTCCTTCAAAATTTCTGTCCAGTTCGAATGTCAATCCTCTTGCCAGTGGATCTTTATGAATCTCAGTGCAGCGCACCATATGAACGGATATCAGAGTTGTTCATATAAGCAGAAAACCTTAGTTCGTGTTTCCACACCACGAAATAATTTCTGATTGTTACTGCAGTACGGTACATGAACGTGGCTATTATTTCCGTAAATTCATATCAGGACTGTGGTCGAATTATAGTCAAAAGATTGCAATTTATGTACAAATATAGCAGGAATCAGATGAAATAACACTGAAAGCTCAATTTAGTCAGTGCGCATCTGAAGGTGTTTGCACTGATGGGAAAGACCGTGCTGGACGTGCTGCTCTGGCTGATGAAGTAACAAATTTTAACGTCCTTTTATTCGCTATGATAGGATGATGGGAGCTTGCAAGAAATTTTGAATGAGCACAACACAAATAGTAACGAATCAAACAAAACACAACAAACGCAACATGAATAATATTGAAATTCCATTTTTTTACGCGATCCCAGATAAGTTCTCTTCGTTTGCTCTTTGCTGCATTGTTATCGTTAATATATCTTTATATTTATATTATATCATATGTATCCCGTATCACACATATAAATCAAGAAGAAAGGTCCTCCTTCATTGCTCTCTCTACTATTTCCCTTCGATTACTGCCACTCTTCAAGCAAGAACTCATTAAATTCATTTTTGGCTCTATGACTGCTGCTTAGGCTATATGCTTTGTGTATACTCACACACACACACATATTTCCCAAATACATTTATGCGTTTTATATACTTTGCTATATCCACATATATTATTTATGAGTGTATATATGCATTGTGTATATTATTGGTGAATGTGGATGGGAAAGAAGACGAACGATCTAAGGGTAATTGCAATGGCACACAGTGTGTATTGTGAGTTGAATTTAATTTTGTTCTGCTGTATATATAGTTTTAATGTATATGTATATACGTGTATATATGCGACGAATACGCTCTAGTGCGTTGCGTAGCGATATCTATCTTGCGATGCCATCTGTTTGTGTGTCTTACTATGTGAATGCTGAATGAGTTGTCACTCGCTCGATGCGTTCATGTCGAAAGCATCCTTTTTGATGTGTTCCCTAGTTACCCTCACTTCGGACGCTCTTGATTACACACACAGTTTCTGTGCTTACTTTAGCGTTATAGTCATGTAGCTGCTGCTGCTGCTGCAGCAAGAGCAGCAATGACTGAAGAGTTGTTGATGTTAAAGTGAATAACAGCAGCAGCACCAGAAGAGCATGAGAGCAGAAGGCCGTATCTTTTTTTCCGTTCATCCATCATCAATTCATCGATACAACAGCAACGACACAACGACGACGACCAACCGACCGACCGACCGACGTCTTAAACGCACCACTCGGCTCTTTTTCGTTTCTTTTCCTCTTTACTGAGGATTGTGCCGTTTCGCCACCAATTCTATCGAGTCACGTTCGTCTCTGTTCCTCTCCCGTTGTGCTCGAATCATACGCTTGTTTGCTTCTTTAGTGACTAGAGCTGTGCACACACCAGCGAACACTGCAGCACCATCGTCTTCACATTTTCTTCTGTTCTTTATCTTCCTTCGCTTACCGTCCGAACAACGTCCATACCACATCGAATAATAACCAAATGCTCACAAATAACTCTTTTAATGCTCCCGCCATTTGCCTGTTTTTCTATGTGAGCGAGCCGCCAAATTTGAATCATCCACAATTCTATGCTGCTTTTTGTTTTTCACGTTTCCTCTGGGTCGACGACTGAGCAGTGCTTATTTGAAATCGTCAAAATTGAGGCCAAGCGTGACTTTGCATAAAGCACCTATGCAAAACTGACAGAACTCATTTGGGTGGATGAATTTTCGCTTTTTCGATCTTACCGTTCAGCGACATTTCTGCTTCACACGATTGTTTTAATTGTTCGAAACCAGGAAGTTGTTGTTCGTGTGATTCGTTCGGTTGTTTTCGTTGTTTGAAGCTGTTCAAGGGTTCCCTCATCAAGTGTTCAATTTTTGATTGTTTAGCGTAAAAACTGAAACTTTTATGATGGCATTTATGAGATTTTCGATAGTTGTTGGCAAATAATAAAATTTGCGTGTTATTTATTGTGTTTTTGGCTCGTAAAGTTATGCGTGTTTTCGTCATGCTGATCGCACAATCGTGTCATCGACTCGTGAAACGTTTTTTACAAGCGATCGATGGCGTCGTGTCATTGTTGTCACTTGAACAATCATCAAAGTAATCATCAAATGCATTTGTGCAGACATAGTGGCTACGAGAATGCGCGAATCAGCAAAACCGCCAGTACGCGGTAAGACGTCACCGTATGGATTCTTTGTGAAGATGTGCTATGAAGAGCATAAGAAAAAGTACCCAAATGAGAACGTTCAGGTGACAGAGATCAGCAAGAAATGCTCTGAGAAGTGGAAGGTGAGTAGTGGCAAAAATGTTTATGCTAGTGGACCGATTCGCCAGCTTTTCTGATAATGACTGCTGATAACTTGGGAGCAGCAAGTGTATTTTTGCAATTAGAATATACTGGATATTGAAGTGATATCGAAAGTAAAGGAGTGCTTCTTCACCTGGGATGCATTTTTAGACGATGTCGGACGATGAGAAACGACGGTTTTTCGAGTTGGCCCAGAAGGACGCTGAGCGTTATCAGGCAGAAGTAGCTGCTTATGGTGGCGAAGATTTGTTGCGCAAACGTAAACGAGTCAAGAAGGACCCAAATGCACCAAAGAGAGCACTGTTAGATGTTTTCCTGATTCCTGGTCATCGAGATTCTGTAATACTACTTCAAAGTACTCGTATAAGCCACTAGTGAAAGCAGAATGTTGTGATTCTCAAGTGTCTATCCACAAATGCAGTGTGTGGTGAAGTGGTGTCTTGATTAACAGATTGATCAAATGATATCGATATGAATCACTTCGAAGACATCTCTTATCACAGCGTTGCTTACAGCTCAGCGTTCTTCTTCTTTTCGCACGACAAACGACCAGAAGTGCAGCAGCAACATCCTGACTGGAAAGTGGGACAAGTTGCGCAAGAGCTTGGTCGCTTTTGGAAGGCGTTGAGCGATGAGGATCGTATGATCTATGAGAGAAAGGCATTGGAAGATAAGGAAAGATATGCTGAGGTATGTATGGCAAAATCAGTTGGACTTCATCAAAAGATTTTTCGTTCTTGACTGAAGTTTCAGGATGGAATGTTTGATTGAGGCTGAAATTTGTGGAGTTTTTCAGGAAATGCGAAATTACAAGCAGCCAAAGATAGACATGCGCAATGATGGCCAACAACAGCAACAGCAAGTACAAATGCAAAACAACGGTATGATGGATATGGGCGTAGTTGGCGGTGTGAACGTTGGAGTTCCAGTCGGTGTGTCGGTCGCAGGAATCGTCAAACATCCCGGAGAGCAGTTGGGAGGCACGCTTATGTAATAATACTACTACTAATAATAATGTCATTTCGTATCTCTTTCTTTCTCTGAATTGATTTCATTGTGTTGTACCTGTTGTATTATTACAAAGTGGGAATGTGCGTAGACGTAATGTTATCATTATTATTATGATTATTACTATTGTATAACATAATTATGTTTACGTATCATTTTCTTGTGACTATTATTGTTATTATAATTATTATATAAAGTTTTTGTGAGATATGATTTATTATGATGGACGAATGTGCGTGCGCAGCTGAGCTGGAATCTCCTCTTGTTTTGGCTATTGGCTGTAGTTTCAAATTGTTGCGGATTTGTTTTTTTGTTTTTCGAATGGGTTTTTTTGATAATACAATTGTGTTAAATTAAATCAAGTTTTGAAAACTTTCTTCAATAATTGTTAATTTCATGATTATCATCGTCACCATTAAAATCATCAACAATTCTCTCCCATTTTCCTCTTGTAACCCATCAGAGTTTTGTTACTGGTTTGTTTTGTGCTGAGTGAATTAAGTTCCAATTCCGTTTGGTCATCGTTTTTTTTTTGTATATGCGCGACTCAATTCATTATCATATTCCTGTTGTTCAGTGTCGTTCAGTGAGGCAGTCGTCCGTTTCGAGTGGATATTTTCATTTGTTCGATGGGAATTTTGAGAGTGTGTAGTGCGCTGGTTCGGTTGTTTATGTAATCTTTGTCGTTCACGAAACATCAACAAAATTTTATTGACATCGATAGTCATTTTCTGTTAACAGTTGTGCATTGGAAAAATAGTTGGTGTAGTTGTTTAGAGTGAAACGTGAAACGAGGCATTGTGAGTACGTTCAAGAACTAATTGTCTAAAATGAAATGGGTTTTTTTGTTTGGTGAGATGGTTAGGATTTCGCTAAGAATTTGCAGAGATTTCGTCAAATTGTGGTGTTGTTTCTTTTCGGTTTAAAACTAGCTAAATGATTAGTAGTCTCAATATTTTGTATTATATTAATATGAAATGCAGCCGTTTATGTAATTTAGTCGATTTAATAAGCGCGAAACAAAGTAATTGCTGAAGTAGTTCGTTGTATTTACTATCATTATGATTACTGTTGTTGTTCTTGTTATTGTCATTTGATGTGCTGTTGTGTATCCATTTCATCATGATCTTATTGAGCAGTAAAAGTTCCATCGTCTTATTAAACGTTCAAAGAGTTCGAAATTTTCAGTTATCTTTGGATTTTTTGATTGATACATTTTCTTTGAATGAGTGAGAAAAGTTTTGTTGGTACTTGAAGGGTTTTGGTCGATTTTCAGAAAATCTTCAACCTCAGATTATTATATCTGAATTCGTTGAAAACAGCTAGACTGGTAACGAGACGAGTCATTTTTTATTTCACTATATTCACAGTCAGTCCTTTCCTAAGAATTATATTTAGTCATTTAATACGCGCCTTAAGCTGTTTCTCTAAAATATTATCGTCATTATTACTTTATTATAATTAGAGTTACAACCGTCACGGTTGTTGTTGCTTTGAAGGTTGTTTCATTTGAAATTCGCCGTATCCAATGGTTTCCTGGTTTGAAATTCAGAAGATAATTCAACTCATTGCAATCATCATTAATGTTATTATTATTATTATTATTATTATTATTATTATTATTGCACTGATCACTGTTCGTCGTTTCGGTTAATGTTTCATATTCATGTTGATACGATTTACAGCTGGCTGCAACTTTTTCTTTAGGATGATACTAATCCTATTTGATCATTTGATTGATCCGAAATGAATCACATTATTATTTATCGTTCATTTTGAATCATCATTGCCGTCATTATATTTTGTTTTTTCGTTTTTCGTTTATTCAGTCTGTTCGGTTTTTTGATCGTTACGTTTTTAATACAAACTTATCAATCAAATTCTTATTGTTGTTGTTGTTGCATGTGTACGTGTGTCTGTGTATGTGTGAGTGTGCTAAGATGCTATTTGATTGATGTGGAGAAACATTTTGATTATTCTTGTTAATTTCTTTATCATTACTATTATGATAGCAATGATCTTGTGTTAGTACTGATAATGATCACACTAGCGGTATGGCGATGACGATCTCTGATTTGTACTGATTGCAAGTTATGTGCAGCTTATAAAATTTCTCTGCTTTTTCGTGATAGCAGTCTTGAAGATAGTGCTTTAGGTTTACGCCTTTAGAAAGATCGTTTGCGTTTGATTTGGGATGATAATTTTCTCGGATTGAATTTCCAGATTTGAGATCTCACTTTTGAAAAGTTTGTTTTTCTGTTGAAAATTTCCGACGAGTGTCCGGTCGATCTGTCAATTGAAATCAAACAGATGGTGTGCACGCGCGGACAACATATTCATTCAGTCGTTTATTTTTTTTTATTATTTTAATTATCATTATTATATGATAATGTTCATTCATCCATCTTGTTAATGTAATTTTACTTATATACATAAATAAATTCTAAAAATATTCGCGTTTATCTGATCTCATTACATCTCAGCATCATTCCAACAAGAGTAGTGAGATATTCGGCGATAGGTGGTGACGGAAACAGAGTATGGAAAATCTGATGTCCAGTTTAGAGATATCGTTTGTAGTGATTTCCTTGAAATGCGTTTAAGATAACATGGTAGGGTTTCCTTAGCGCCGAGTGCCGTGAATTGATGGTATCTTTCCTCAATTGTACAATAAAAGAGTTTATGATTTCAAAGGTTCAGTTGCATTTAGGAGAAAACTATAATTAATAGTAAGCATTTTTAGGAGGTTTTCAATTAAGCTTCATTAAAGATCTTCCAGTTTAGGTAAGTAGGAGTGTAGTTCAGAACTGTAATTATCATTCCCGACTAATTTCACGATTGGTAAATTTCATGATACTGATACTTAGGTGTCGTGTAGGTGAACTCCTCTACAACAAGTAAAAATTCAAGTGGTTCAAGTGATCTCTGAATGTTAATGGCATGTAATAAGTCATCTGTTAGTATGTGCTATTCAGTAAGAAGAGAAGAACTTGAAAGCCGATTGTACGTAGATAATCTCATGAATCTATTCGTTTCGTCAAGCATTCACTGAATTGAAATTATCAATGATCACACATCGCTGCACGTCCAACTTTGTTCATTGAAAATAACTGCAAATGTTCGTTCGTAAGTGTTGATGAAATTCTTCGATAAGATCTTTGAAACTTTAGTTCATTTACAAATGCTAATCACTTCCGCGTTCAGCAAAAACCAGATAACACGAATGCAGTCCGCCTGATTCACATCGAGCGATGAGATGAGCACAGAGTGTTTCATCTGGTTGGTCTTTGCATATGTCTAGAGATTTTGGGAAAGCATGATTTAAGAAAACTGGAATGAGGACGACAGGTGGACGGCTTCGATCTAATCTCTCAAGCATTTTAACAAACAAACGTTGTGTTGAGGAATTTAAATTCTAGAGTTGTAATAAACGTTTAAATTGTAATAAACATTATAGAGCACATTGGACATTTGTAATAAACACTTTAAATCGTGTGGTCATTTTTGTTACTCGATAACACAGAGTTCACAGATTGCTGGAGATTCTAGGCAAAAGGTTTCCGAAACAAATTCATAAACTTCAAAACGGAGCCTTCAGTAGGATTCTAAGTCGTCCAGTTAATTGGCTAACTGGAATCTTGATGTAATATTCATCAATCATAATGAAAAGTACTCAAAAATTTCATTTACAACTGAATTTCCACACTTCATTACTTTAAAAATGTATCTTCAGTGCTGTAAAAAATGTATCGCGCAATATTTTCACGCATTCATAACGTTTCAGGTCTTCTTCACATCTTTGCAGGACTTCATTCATAATCATTCTTAGTCGTTTGCTAATTGCACACAAAATTTGCGTCAAAACTCGATTTTGTCTCGCACTGCTCTCTCATCATCATCATCATATGTTTCTTCTGTTAGAAACGATGCAAAAGTAGGGGCGATTAGCCAATTCGTTAGCTGCACTGAGCAAACTGTTAAATGTCGCAATTCATCAAACGAGCAGTTTTGCAACAGTTTTCTTACAAGTTGTGTAACTTTTCTTAAAGTGTTTGACTGATTTCATTCACGTACCTCCTGGATAGACTCAAGAATCGATGTTAGACATCGGGGATTCAATGAATTATCATTATGTGGATGGAATGATCTATTTTTTATTCATTTAATATGCACATTTCGGTTAATAAAGTTGTGTGTAAACAGTATTAATGGTTTGATTTGCATTAATAACTCTTTCACTCTAATTGATGCATGAATGAAACTTTTTCACTGCTCACTTTTTGATGTGTGCTTAATTGAACCAGGTGGATAAATATGAAAATTTTATTCATAGTAAGAAAATTTTCAAAATTCGCAATTTTAATGAAAAATTCCACATAACCTCACGATCAGCTCCTTTCCCGGTTGTATAAACTTTATCACCTAGCATCCGATAAACTATAATTGTAATCAGTGTGTTCTGTAATGTCAGAGCTGTTTCCAATGAAAAATAATGTCCGTCCGTATCAGGGTGAAAAAATTCTTTTATGAACACTTTAATGTTGATGATTTAGTGTTGTTTTGCGTTGAATTCTGTTTATTTTTATTTTCGCATTTCACTGAGCGGACTTGATTGTGTATTGATTGCACGAGCACAAGAGGATTTTATTCGTGGTAGCAGCGGTACGATGATTGCTTCATGAATTTTCATAAGCTTATCGTTCGACGTTTGAAAAATTTCTGGTAAATTAATTCGACTTATGTAGAGTATTTAGCCTTTTCACACTGCGTTGTATTGTGATGCTGTGTATAACTTTCTGCTTGCTTGTATTCGTTGAAATGTACACGCGCAGTTCTATGTAAACCACTCATTTTCATGCGATAATTGAGTTAGTAAATTCTCGTCGAATTGCAGATATTTTTTGTGCATATTGATAGGTGAAATCAGTTGGGAGTGTAACGCGTTTGTGATGAGCAAAGAACAGTTGATCAGGAAGCAGTACCCGTTACATTGGGCTGTGTTCCGCAAGGACTGCGAAGAGCTGATGGAGCTGTTGGAAGACGACAGCTCAGAGCAGTTCATCAATAAACTGGATGTACGAGGTAAGCATTTCTGTTTCCGGATGCTTGTGAAGTTTATGATCCGAATTAGTCTGTCCTATATTCCAGTTTGATCTCAATTTGAATAAATCTATCGTATTTGGATGAATATCCAAAAATGTTCATTTTTATTCAGTTTATTTATTCAAAAATGTTCGTTTTCATTTTGAAAACTAAATGTTCATTATTGAATAAACTCTACTGTTCTCATGAATACTGTCCAAAAAATTCTCGATGGTTTGGAAATGTTTAAGAAAGTGTCACTGATATATTTTTCCTTATAAACGCCTACCTACGCATTTCATATGTTTATTCATGTCAGATACCGTTGAATTTTTAAACACTTCTGGTCATATTCTGATTTCACGATTGTATGATTAAAATTGTGCAGAAGAACTGATTGAATAGGGAAATTTCAATTTCAGGTAGAACCCCGTTGATGTTAGCCGTAACGTTAGGACATGCGGATTGTGCGAAGGCATTGCTAGAGAAGGGTGCCGATGCAAATATTCAGAATGCAGGTGACTAAATGACTCGTTTTACAAACCTCTCTCAAATTCAGATTCACGGAATCCGAACCATTGACCTTTTGGAAAAGTCAATTTTCGTGCAGCAAATCTTCATTAATGTTGGTTCTGTATCCCGTAAAAATGAAAGCTTGCAGATATGTGGTCAGTAAGTCATGAGGCGATATGTAGTGGAGATGCGGAACTGCTTCGTTTAATCTTAAAATATCGTGATTACCAAAGAGCTCTCCGTACGAATCATGCTACTGAGCGTTTGCTACGATTGTTAAAGGTTTCAGTTCTTTGGACTTGTAACCTTATCCTGATTGTTGGATTATCTGTTGTTTACTAGGCAATTGATATTCTTGTAGATGTGAGAATGTCTACAGGATTTTCTAAAAGTTTTGTAACGCATTCACTAGTTAATAGAATGGAAGTATTATCGATTTTGTGATATGCGAAAACTTTCAGTAAGATTATATTTGGATGCGTTGAACATCTGTTGTTGACAATTTACAGTTTATGCACAAACCATCGTCGTGTTCTTATTTAAGATTCGATGACAATTTTCAGCAAACCGACGATTTTTACGTAGAAATGAGTTGGGAATTCACAAGTTGGTTGCCGTTTGTCAGCAAAATGTGCCCTTCAGATACCTACAAAGTATCGTTTTACCAGATTTTCTTCGAAAAGTTTTGATTAATAAATTCCTCATCTCTGCAGTAATTCGATTCAGTGTGCTTAGTTGAAATCGCACCAAAGTATTGAAAAGATTGCATTTGTCTTGAGTTTTTTCAACTCGTCGCTTCAATGGTGTATTATATAATCCGGTTTTCATTGATTCACTTCACACTTCATCAAAATGTGTTCAAAGTTTACATGGAAACGTTTTTATTTTATTCTGTTACTCAACTATCTTGCACGAACCTTGTGCTATTTGCTCGTAAAAGATATGTGTCATGCATGATTCAGATCTATAAACGAGGCTCAGAGGTTCGCATCGATACAACATTGGTTGGTTTCGACAGGTCGACAAACTGGAAACGTGGCAATCAGTCGTTCATATTCAGATTCTCGGACACAAACCAAGCCCAACTACTTGTTATTGATCACGACCGAAGAACGGTTCGTTTTGCTCGTGATTACTTTCTGATTTAAATTTTATCATCGAACTTGAAATGTCGGTGAACCGTAAGGAATTATATAGTGTTATGAAAGCTTATTTGTTGTTGATTTGAATTGTATCAAAGAATTTCATAAGATAAATTTGATGGAAATGAGATGAATTGTGTTAGATAAACTGTTTGAAGGCAACCGTACAAACGATGGAATGTGATGTAGCTGAGGAGCTGAGTGATTATGAGCCACCAGTGGAGGCGATTTATTCACGAATGACAGCTCCAGTGGATACTACCTATGTGGATATCGATAAAATCGGGTGAATGCAGCCGTATTACTTACTTGAGAGTTTTGGATTATCGTATCTGTGGATGCATGTAAAGCGTGATTGAACCACTGTCTGTTTTTGTGTTTGCATTGAGGTAGGATGATTAGGTGCAAGCTTGGATGATTGAAAATTGCTATCGGATTGTATTGAGGTGAAAATTTTCACCAACAAGGAATTTTAAATTGAATTGGGAGGAATTATCGACTGACCAATGAAGATTGCGTTTGAATTTAAAGATTCGAACGTTCCAAAACCGGCGGTCTTCTATCTTGGATCACTTCGTCAGATCGTTTTGAAACTGTAAATGGTTATGAGTGTAAGGTTAGTTTTCGTTTGTTGTGTGATATCTTGTTTATAACTTTTGTTACTTCACTTGATTATCATGCGAAAGGTTGCTCTCCCGAAAGGATTTTGTCGGCTGTTTTATGAAGAAATTTCTATGTAGACTTGATTTTTGATAGATAATTTATAGTGTCAAAACGAACATTTTCCAGGTTTATAATGCGAGTAATGTAGAGATAGTCACGAAAACACGTACAGAACATTTGTGTAAGGAGGATCGAGAGAGGTAAGCGTCACGTCTCGCTTTTGCTTCGGTTTGGCTTGTAATTGGAGCTGATCGATTGATAGTAGTTTTCATGAGAGACACCGTTATCTCTTACGTTCCGTATTAGATATTCGTTTTCTTAAAGATACAACTGGTGTTAATATTTTTGTACTTATTGGTTATTTGTCCATCGGCTTAGGTTTATTCGTTGTTGAAGGTACAAACAAGAGGAGAACGACAATCCACTGCATACAATACTGAAATTGGTTGAGAAACGTCAAGAGTGGAAAGAAGAAATGAAACGAACCGGTGTAGACGTTTACTGCGGTCTTACGCCGACTCAATACCTAGATAAAGATTACTCGATGAGCGATCGCGATATTGGACATCAGAAACAAGTATCGTCTCATTGAAATTATCACATCATTATCATGAAATTCTCATTTTCATTTTGCATTTTCATATCTGTTCAATGGGAAACGTTTCATTCTCGTATGGTGTGCACTAATTTTGATTTATGGAAATATGGTAAGTTTTCAGGTGACACGCAAATCGAATTCCTTCAAAGCAACGCTATGGTTGTGTGACAATTATCCTTTGGATTTACAGGTGAGCGCGTAGTTTGTTTTGCAAAGTTTATCAAATGACTTCATTCCATAACTTCAAGCAGTGATAATGAAAACATTTTAATGGGTGCCTTTAGACTTCATCAAGCTGATTGAATGGAATTTCATGTTGTATATGAAACATTCTCAAAGTAAGATTACGTTTCAGGATCAGATACTGCCCATAATCGATCTGATGGCCGTCAACAACACGCATTTTGCTCGTCTAAAGAATTTCATCCAATTGCAACTTCCGGCTGGTTTCCCTGTCAAAATTGAAATCCCCTTGTTCCATGTGGTCAGCGCTCGTATCACATTTTCGAACATCAATAAACCGGGACCGTGTGTGAGTCCGGCTGAAGACGATCCGAATAAGGTAAGATATGATGGATCTATCAAGTTTTCGTCTTCTTTTGGGGGAATTTCTTGAAAAGATATGATGATCTCGAAGAAATGAGAAGAGTCAAGTGAACATTAGGAAAAGCGTTATTTTATCAAGTTATAAGGTAGTTGGCTATCGAACATTAACATATTTGAGGTGATTATCGATGAAAATGCATTCCAAATTTGTGAATCGTATCGCTGTTTGAACGGTGATGAGTACTCGTTGGATCATAATGCGTCGGCAACATCAGCCGTTGCGAATGGACATTTGCCTTCGGCTAGACGATGTGAGTTTAGTGATTTACAGGAGTACGCATGGAACTTTTAGATTGCTGCGATTGTGCTCGAATACGATCATTTCACTCTTCGATAAAGTATTTCGGAAGATGATCTTGTGTAATTTTCACAGTGCATTATTCTGATTTGAGCATATGTTTAGATGTACCTGAAGATGAGCTCTACTTACAATTTGCGTTGGAGCAAAGTATGCGTGAAGGGTTGATGGCATCTTATGGTAACAACACCAGCAACAACACCAACACATCTTCATCTAGCAATCCAACTTCTTATAGTGGTAACGCTAATAGTCAACAATTCTCGGGGCAGTCGTCGGCTTTTATCGATATCGACATGGACCCTGAGTTGGAGTTTGCGATCGCCGAGAGTTTGAGGACGTTACAAGCTGAGAATGCTGCTGGTGCGACTGCTAGTGGGGCAGTTGCGCGTAATATAACTTATCCGAATCATGCACAAACCTTATTGGTGAGTTTCATTCGATTTGATGTGTTCAGGTTTTTTTGTTGTTGTTTCTGTTGTTTACGATAGCACCCTGTCATTGAATTTGAACAAAATGAGAACAAGTTGCATGAGGAAATTCGAAAATAAAAACTTCAATCGAAAAGAAGAGGTAAAATAAAAAGTGATTATTCATATTGGGATGGATATGCAGGAGGACGAATTATGCCGAGCGTTACGGTTGTCTGAAAAAGAGGCAGAAGAGCGAAAGCGATTGGAAAAAGAACAAGAGGACGAGTTGGAACGAGTTTTAAAATTGTCACTTCTTGAGAAATAAAACGAACTGAAGTGAGAGGAGAGAAGCGTAGTGCATCAACTTAGAATTTGATTTTGATTGTTTTTGAAATCTCTGAGCAGATCGCATTCTCGCAGTTTTCATCGTACATTTTTTTCGCATGAAGACGTTTTTTTTTTTCGTTGATTTTGAGTTCGTCAGTCAACTGAACACTTAGTTTGTGGAGAGTCCATGTGAAGAGTAACGCGATTATGGAACAAGAACAAGTCGCTTTTGTAAGTGGTGAAAGTGTAGGGAAAGATTCATACTGTGTTTTGAAATTTTGTATTTTTGCAGATTTATTAAGTTAATGGGCCGTCTTACGATTAGATTAATTTCTTCTGACGATTTTCTTCAGAAATTTATGAAAATTTCTGTGTGAATTTATGGGAATGAATGTCTGTTGTTCTAACATCTTTCATTTGAAACAAAAATTGAATTCAACGTGAACATTTCACAACGATTAAGCGCAACGCGATGACGAATGATTATTATATTGTGGAGTGATTGTGCTCATTAGCATTTGTTATTTATTGCTATTTTAGTGTTCGTTTGTATTGTACATTAAGATAGCATTAATGAGCTTATTTACTGAATCAATTCTGGATCGTCAAGGTTTTTGCAATGAATTTAGTGCACATTTAATGCTGTCTTTCAAATTCTATATGAGTAATTTTTGTCATTTTGGATACTCTTGAATGGACGTTTAACGAAGAGAGGTTTTTCATTCGATTATGAATGGAAGTGCAGTCGTTTTAGAGGATTTCATTTTGTTTCTGTTTCGAAACGATTTTGTAAAGTGATTTCAGCTTTTAAGTTGGTAGGATTTAATGCGACCGTATATATGCTCGTCGTATGTTTCTGTAATATTTTAATTGGTGAGGAGAATCGTTGCTAGTCAAAATACTAGTGCTGTTTGATATGAAATGATATGCTGAATATGTATTATTGTGAGTTGTTATTATTGAATTTCTGCTGTCATGATTGTGTGAATTATAACTCAACGTAATTGATCATCATTATCACTTACTGAAGTCATTATTCTTTCTTTTGTTTTCTCATCTTTCACGTCGAAGTTTCTTTCTTGTTCTTAATTTTCTTTGGAAATTGTGATTGTTATCTCATTTGTGCTTATGTGATTCATTTCTTTTTCAATTATTTCGTTGGTACTATCCGACAATTTCTGAGTTTTTTGGTTGGAAAGCTTTGTTGGTATTATATTTCATTGTGCTTCGCTGATATTTTCTTAAGTTTCTTCTGGAAACGTTCTTTACTGTTAACATTGATTGATTATCCTGAAAGATCTTATGGAATCTCACGATTGGTTAATAGAATTGAAATTTATTCAGTCCTCATAATGAAATTTGATAATTTCGATGGGATTATTTGACGAGAGCGAGCGTTTCAGTAGGGAAGTGTATATTTCTGTTAGAAAAGTAAACTTGATCAAATCATAATTGCATCCTAAATTCAAATGTAAATGCATAAACTTGATCAAATCTAATTTTTGCTCGGGGTCGCCACACCTAAAGTGATCATGGAATGCGTTTAAGCTTCAGGAGTTATAGCACGTTTTTCTTCGATTTCACTGTTTGTACAATTGTTAAACAGTGATTCCAAATGCATCAAGTGAATTGCATTAAATTTATGTTTTGTGGATGCATTCAATAATCTGAGCATAATTATTCATAAATTTTAGCTGAATTCGTTCAATTACAATCGTATTTTCTCATATTGTCTGTAATATCGTTTTGGATTGGAAAGTTTCATTTCATTTGCGTTACGTTACGTTGGAGGTTTGAGTTTACGAGTCATCATAATGTGACGTTTCATGATCTCTTCAATAGAAATTTGATAAGAAGCGATTTTTTTAAAGAGGCAAAGTCTTCGCTATTAAGTGATTATTTGTAAAATTATGTTCTTTTCAACTGCTCTTCTTTCTGTTCGTCTATATTTAAAGATGAATTCATTGAATGCGACTCAAACTTGAATTGTAGTCATTATGAAAATGTTAATAAATTTGAACAATGTTCACAAACGTGTATGAGAAGGAATTGCAGAACAAAATCAGCGACAAAGAAAGAAATACTAATGAAGTTTGAAAGAAATACTAATTGTAAGAAATAAGTTAAGATTTATTCATCGATATATTTATGTGAATTCAAGGGTTCGTTCATCTTGAATGCATAAAGTCACTGATTATATGTCGAAAAATGTGAACGTCTACAAATGCATAAATGATTATTAAAACGGCAATCATGAAACGAAAATTGATTAGGTTCATTATTATCAATTCATAAAAAGTGGTAATATAAAATGTGCGAATTTTAAAGGCATTGATCACGTCAATATTACCGAAAACAAAATTTACAACCGAACTTTATGCATAAACGAAAACAAACGAACACAAAGCCAAACGAATGATTAAAGACAACATTATTGTAACGAAAGGATGCAACGAATAAATATTCTTTTTAAAAAGAGTTATAGAATCAAATGCATGACACAAAATACCCATGCTCTAAAGCAGTCAGTTTTATGACTGGTGGACGTCGAATCAACTTTGGATCCTGTCGATCGTGAAAGTGTGAAAGCGATCAGTAACATATTAATTTTCTCACTCTAATCGATCGAGCAGAATCTCTGCATTCAGAAAAAAAATATTTTGTCGGGCGATCCAGCTTAGTTGCGCAAATATAGCTGTTTTATTAAAGCTATCTCAACTAGCGCTGAGGTGCACATTGATATGTATTTGATCACAATAGATCAATACACATTAAACTTTACTACAGAAATATAGGTTTGATACATTCAAGCCTACCGTCTTCTTATGTTTGCCAGGAAACATATTAATATTTGTTTATCATTCGATCGAGTAGAATCTCTGCATTCAGAAAAATATATTTTGTCGGGCGATTTTGCTTAGTTGAGGCGGTATAGCTACTTTATTAAAGCTACCTCAACTAGCGATGAAGTGCTCATTGATATGCATTTGATCACTATAGATCAATCCATATTATACATTGCTATAGCAAAATGGGTTTGATACATTCAAGCCTACCGTCTTCTCAGGTTTGCCCCTTAACATATTGACTTTTATACATCATTGGATCGAGCAGAATCTCTGCTTTCAAAAAATGAAAATTTTGCAGAGCAGAGAAATTCTGCCTCTACGAGGAGATATAACAATTTTCGTGATGCTGTAGGGGTTACCATCTTCAAGGCTACGGTATCCTCAGCTTTGACCAGTAACATATCAATTTCTTCACACCAGTCGATTGAGCAGAATCTCTGCATTCAGAAAAATATATGTTTTGTTGTGCGATTTTGCTTAGTTGAGGAGCTATGGCTATTTTATTAAAGGTATCTCAGCTAGCGCTGAGGTGCTCATTGGTATACGTTTGATCACTACAGATCAATAGATATTATACATTACCATAGAAATATAGGTTTGATATATTCAAGCCTACCGTCTTCCCAAGTTTTTCCAGTAACATAGTGATGTTTGTGCATCATTCGATCGAGCAGAATCTCGGCTTCCTAAAAATGAAGGACTTGCCGAGAAATTCTGCCTCTGCGAGGAGATATGGCTATTTTTCTGATGCTGTAGGGGTTGGCACATTCAAACCTACCGTACTCTCAGCTTTGACCACTAACATATCAATTTCTTCACACCAGTCGAACGAGCAGAATCTCTGGATTCAGAAAAATACATATTTTGTTGGGCGATTTTGCTTTGTTGAGGAGGTATAGCTATTTTATTGAAGCTATCTCAACTAGTGCTGAGGTGCTCGTTGATATGCGTTTGATCAGTATAGATCACTATAGTTTTAGAAAAACTTACATGTTGCCGAGTGATTTTGTCTGCTCCATACAGTACTACTGATTTTCTAAAGCCATCTCACGTAGCTGAGCCGTTCATTGCAAAACATGTGTGCATTAATCAATGGGTACAAGGAAGTATCACTATTAGGATTACCATTTTCATTCTTACGGTAATCTCATGTTTTCACGTGATTCTATTAATCGCTTGTATGCCCGCTGCATATGTTCTCAGCTAATTGTAATACTCTTCTTCAGATTATCGCTTATTCACCATACAATTGGCTACCAACTACTGGATAATTTAAATAACATGACCATTTATATAATTTATGTAATATTTGTGTACCTTGACTGCATCGATGATGTGCACATGATTATTGCCGTTATGTGGTGGTGGTGATGATGGTTCTAGCTTCGTTATTATCTCCCCAATTGACTGAAAATCTGACATAGTCAAACAAATCCTATGATCCTATTTATCGCATAAATCAAATCAGATGATTTAATTATGCGATTTGATGGTGCCAATAATTGAATCAAATGATGCGTTTAAGCGTTCTTTGAGAATTGCTTCACGTCCTCCGCACACAACCAAGCAACCCTCTGATGGGACTTGAACATGCTGTTTAAGATGTGAGATAAGTTGTAAGCTAAAACGATTTAATAGTATGCTGACATGTTTAATTTAAACATAAATCAATCACTAAATTTCGATGACATTAAATCGCTTGAATGACACAGACACGCGAAAGAACAGAGGAGTGAACAGATGTTTATGTGAAATCACTGCTGAATAGGATATCATTGGAGAACTATCACGTTTTGGTTGTGTGTTATGATGTTGGATTATCTTTTACGAAGGCAGTTAGTCAGTGAAAATCATAAAGCATCATATTAGTCGGTGAGCAGAGGCGACGACGACGATGTGCCCGAGGCAATGACCGAATGAATGCCGTGCTACTTGCTTTTTTCGTACTTGTGCATTCAGACGTTCGTCTTTTTACTATTTTCAGTTGATTGTGATCTCATTACCAGTGAAATGTTTCACATGTTTCAGAGTCATTTTTCGGTCTTTGAACATGTTCGTTAATGTTGATTAGAATTCATGTGAAATAATTAATTAGCTGGTTGATGCCGTGGTGACTGCTTTTTTTCTGGAAAATTTTCCAAAAATGCAAAGAATTTTCAGGCGAGACTTTCTTTTTGTTACGGGCAATAAAACTGATCGGTAAGGCCGATCAAAATTTGAGCGAAAAAAATCTGAGCTCAAAAAAAGAGCACACGAAGACGGCCGTTATCCCAGAAAGTACAAGTTTCGAATTGCAAAATATTTTACGAATTACAAAATATTTCATTTTAAGGTCAGCGAACATATCGAGTGAGTATCTTGATAGATTTTTCTCATGCTATTGAAAATCGTGGCATAGCGTGACGCTTATGTGATCAGTTCATCTCTGAAACAGCATGATCAACGAATTTTTGAGAATCTATTGCTTCGTTTATTAAAGCATCCCTAGTGAATGCTCAGAAAATCGTTCAGTGTGTCAAAAATTAAACTCACTATCAGATCAAACACCGAGCAGTCTTACGATTTGTTTTCCTGGCGATTTTTGTGAATGTATTCAGTGGAATTAATGATGCGAAATAATATTCCTCTTCTATCGCCATAACAGAAATTCGAGGAGTTTAAGTTGAGATTTGCGAGTTTGCATTGAAATTTACATCAGAATCCTAATGTTCATTCAAGTTTAACGAATGCAATATCTTTGTGACAAGTTGGAATTGTCAACAGCGAATAAACTACACACATAACGGCGCCATTGTATAAAACCGTTTAATTTTTTTCTGCGTTCAGCGCAATTTAAGACTAATGAATAATGCAGTGATTGATTGCAAGATTTTAACGGATGATTAATTAATTTCGCCAAACTAATTCTTCGGTAACCAATCCCATCCATCCATCATCTTGTTCAGTAATCCCCTTTTCAGTCGCCGTCTCTTTTTTTGTTGGTTCTGCAAAATGAGCGAAGTTTCCACGATCCAGTTCTTATCAGCATTTCTGGACTCCTTTAAATTGTCGTCGTTTCAGTGATGATTTATTCTGTGCGTTTGCTTGAAAAATGGACAAAATGTTGTTTCATTCCTTCACAAACATTCCTATTTATATCGACATAGAACAAATCGACTGCTGCCTATTTATTCCATTGGTTTTCACACATTTATCCATGCATGTTACTGTCTGATGGTTTCTCGATAATGAAAAATGGCATTTTCAAGATAAGAGATAATGTTCTGAGTGTAGACTTTGAGTTGACCGACCATATTCTCTTCTCTCTGAAATCCTTTCGAAAAAAGACAACCATTTCACAGTCAGTCTTTCTTTCAGCGTGGATTTCACTGGTTTGTTTTCACGTATATTCACATCAAGTGTACCACTCAGCTGTTTCTGAAGTAGGGTTATTTTCGACTAAGTAGCGCAATGGATCTGTTCATTGCGTGTAAACGGTTTCAGTTACGAAAACATCTGGGAATGTTGCATTCTGTAAATGCAACAACAATTCATTTCAAGATTCATTTCTATTTCTCATTGTTTGGTTCCACTTAACAAGTGAACGATGTACACATTTGTGTGTGTGCGTGTATGAAAAACAACCGTGAATGAACACAAACAACACTTCAAGATCGTAACTCTTCAGATTATCTCAAAAACACATCGCGTTTCTTTTTCACTTTCAACGAAAAGCAATTAGTCTGTTTTGAAGTCATTCATCCATTTAGAAACTTTGCTTTTAATGGCAACAGTTTGCGCTGCTTTTTATGTGTCGCAATTGTGAGAAATTTTATTTGCTCCAATACAGTATCGCTTAGTTTATGAAGTGACGCATTAAGTAAGTTTTGCTGGATTTATCGTTGTGTGATTGATCTGTCATTGGGTTTCGATCGCTTTTTCTCACATCAGGTTTCTGAAACTTCTAAAAATATTTAGAAGTTGTTTTCCATTGCTTTTCACACATTTACTGTATCCATCCATGTTACTGTCGCCATGTTACTGTGTACTCTATGACAGATTATCATTTCACGTACCTAACATAAGTTATATGACAAAAAATCACTCAATATACTCAAATCTCATTCCTTAATGTGAAAAGCATTGTGGTGTCCAGTTCAACCTCAACTACAAAAACTTGCTGCGGTTTATCTTCATTTTCTTCAATGATATCAATTTCGCACGGGCGTATTGTTATGGCTTTTCCATATTTTGGTCGTTACTTGCAGGCGCATAATATCTTGAAATAATCTGGAGTTTAGTTTTTTTTCACTGTTACAATAAAAACGAAAGTTTCTGTGTGCACGCTTCCTTGACCCTACAGTTTGCATCCATTCTTGATTATATGCAATGGATCAGCATAGTGCAAAGTATTCAGCCATTCTCGATTGTACTCATTTGAATATTACATTACTGTTTCAACTTGAGAAATTTGCTCTCTCTTCATTCAAGATTCATATGGAATTGTTCGCGTCATGTTCAGCGGCAATTTATGCGTTAGAGCCACTTTCCTTTCATTCAACAATACGTTCTCCAATTGAAAATCTATCGTCTCTACATCATCCACCTCTATCAGCATAATGTCGAGGAAACGGCAGCAAACCTGATTATCTCTGTATAGCTATATCTGTATAAATGTTATGTTGATGTGTTGAATGTTAGCGAATCACCAAAACAATTCAGTCGGTATAGCAGAGATCAATCAAAAACCATACTCTATTGGCACCACCAGTATTAGCATGCAAAACATTCACTTTTAATTAGGACCAAGTCTTGTCAAGAGCACTTCCACTGACTGGATTAATGCATTCGCGATATGGTGATTGGGGCGTAATCGAGATGCAAACACTAACACACATTTTGATGGTTCTCTCGTCGCGTTTTTATCAGAAAAGCAACAACACAAAACTGGATCTGAGATCTCGAAACAAGAAACTGTTTCAGTTGAAACAAACACGATCATATCTCTTCGTTCTTTTTTCCATTTCATTTTACCATGAATTATTGTTTTCCTCTTTCTGCATAATAATTTCTTACGTAGACTTCATTCCAACAGATCAACATCACTTTCCATAACTGTGACTGACAATTTTTTCGGTTAAATTCTGGATCAATGCTCTGGAGTTCCTTTGTCTTTCCAATCTCTGTATCCTCAGTTCTATTCCTACCATCAATAGTTTCGTACTGCTCTTGGATTTGAATTAACAATTAACAATTTACTGGTGATTATGATTTGTTTCTAATCGTAAGCATAAAGTAGAAGTATGGCGTTATGAAAGCTCGTTGAGGCCAACAACATTACAAACTTCGATAATCTGACCAATTCACTCTTATCTAGGTGAAAAGAGGGAAAATGATGAAAGAAGCATGAATTGTGACTCATTTGAACAACAATCTCAACTTTCCACTGCGCAGGAGAGTTAGTTGATCTTATTAGTTTTGAAAGCGATATTGGTAGCGATTCATGATCACCATGGTGTCACATAGATCGAAACGTTGGAAAGGACTCTTTCCACTCTCGAATGTTCATGAACAAATGCGTGTTCGCAGCTTAACTTCAAACATAAGCATGAAACTAGGAACAAGTGTAAGCCTGAGGCGAAATGTTGCCCTGGCAATGAGTCTAAGCCTTAGCTTAAGCTAGTCTGAAGTTTTGAGTGGTTGAAAGCTTCCCTGTGATATTGTAGGAGGTTTGATTCAATTGGGTTGCCTGCGGAAAAGTCATTGCGAAATTGAATATAATAAAAGTTTTATGCTGTACTTCATGAGGTCTTGCTCGGCTCAAAAACTGCAAAAAATGTTGGTTTCATTCAGTTTATAATCAGTTTGTTTCGTTTTACGCACATGCTTAATCAGCTGGAGATCTTAAAAATACCGCGATTCCATTCATAATTGAGTACCTTCTTCTTTCAATGTTGTCAAGATTGTTAAATATTATTGCAGTCGATGAGTCACAAATACCATTCAGAAAACGCAGTTCATGATAAAAACGATCCATTCGCCTTTATTAATGCTCCTATAATCAGTTCCATCTCAATTCAAGATGTTATAGTGACATTGAATCATAATTGAGTAGTTCAATTCTGCCATATTTCCCTTGCAATTATTTTCAAGGTAATCAACATAATGGGTTCCATTTTCCATTTTCCATTGCAAGATTCCATTTTCCAATTCATTTTTCGTAAGGCAATTAAATTTAAAGCATTTAAATGGAGTTGATCGCAACAGTAAAGTATGAGCTGATAGGAAATGAAAGAGTTTTTCGTTATTTTAAGAAATCTTTCAAGAAATTTCCTCACATAACTCATTGTTCACTCAATATATCACTTTTTTTTTTCGGATGGGAGGAAAACTTTTCAGGTTGTTGCATCGATTCCACTCAGACATTTGTAAACAGGTAAATGTTCTCTTCCCTCAAAATTCGTAATGTTCATTCCAAATTCCTATCTATTTTTTGATCTTGCCTCTTGCTTAAACATATATAGATATAATTAGTATTGCTTGTAGAAGATTGCCATAATTGGATTGGTGAATTGTTTGATTCTTAATCCAATCTTATATAATCGAATTAGTCGTGATGACCAACTGTGTACAACAATTGCCGTATTCATTCTAATACAATAATTGCCTTATTTGGTTGAATATCTGAGAATAGCTCACACAAACGATCAGCTCCTAACATAGTATCAATAAAATAACATGCAAATTATAAAAAAATTTTATGTTGTTGAAATGTTTTGAATGTATTCCATTGTGTTCTATTGTATTTGAACGAGATAATACGCATGTGAATGACAGCTTTTGGATTTTAAAATTTTGGAATATTTGTTTACCATTCAATAGTATTGTTATTGTTTGATCATTGTTATTTTCATTGTTGACATTTCATATATTTTGATTGGATTGCATACGGACGGATAAATATGCAAATGCATATTGTTACTTGTTTATTTGCTTGTTGATTTGTTGCTCTTATTGTCGTCGTAGTTACTTTGATAGCTGACGATTCATAAAGCGTTCGTTTAGTTTGTAATGTTCGATGGTGATCAAACTCAAATATTATCAGCAGCATGAATAATGTTCAATGATAGCAACAATAAAATGAATGCTATTAACAAATGAAAATAAAGAAATGCTATTAAATATGGTTTCTATAAAGAGAATAACATAAGCGATGACAATCATTCAAACCTTTGATGCAACATGAAAGCAATTCTTCAGTTTTCAAAACTCGATTGCTGTTAAAATGCGATACTGATGATTCCGAAGCCATCAGTCAGCTAAGTTGCCTATTAGAATCATTTGATCGTGATATCCGTATTACTGATCTGCAAGTTGAATCTGCTTTCAGTTCCTTTCTATTGTTAGGTTCTGGAAGGTATAATGGAAACCAGGAATATTACATCACTTTTCAGCATTTAATAATATCAAAGAAATGTTCTTATGTTTGCTAGAAACAGGTGTATCATTATGTCATGGCGTTTCATCAGTTTGAAACGGTGTTTGTTAATAGCAAGGTTTAGCTCAAGATCAAAATTTGGAATTCACTTCCACTGTATGGATAATCATCGGATGAACTTGTTCCATCAATAAACAGACTACATCTAAGTGTAACCTTACTATTCAAGTTTAATCACGATGAGATTAATGTAACGATCATCCTTTAATCGTCTTTCAAAAAAAAACATCTTGGTCACACCCTTTTTCGAGTACCACCCAAATGTGGAACAGCTTTCATTTGATCGATTTCGATTTCATCTGGTTTTGACAGTTTATTGACAATGACTTCTGTTCATGTATGCATGCGATTTTGATAGAATCAACGGCGAATCTCAGATTAATCCTAAGATATTTCAATGTGAGATCTAAGATGATTAATTGATAACAATAATATTTTGTGACACACACCTTTGCGCTTTCTCTATCATCCAAAAATTTTTTCATAGTTGTTGTTCTCACGGTGATAGGCTGCCAGTTTATCAGTATGGTGGTGGTCTGTTTTCACATCGAACGAGCTAGCATCTCGTGTCACTTTTGGTCGTCACTGTAAAATTCTTCCAAATAACATGATGTTGCTGATAATTTGAATGATGCGATACGTTGAAATCTCTGAATGCATTCACCGCTGCAAAACAACTCACTTAGTCCATTGTGTTGGTGGACAGGCTTGGCATGAAAATGCTAAAACATTCATATAGGATATCCTGTGATCAAATTATGTGATTGCAACATGATGTTTACTATCCTTTCGTCTTTGGCTCGACTTGTTTCTCATGTTGTTTACCGTATTGTCAGACGTTCCGTGCCAGCCAGAAGTAACTCATCAACTCGTTTAACGATTGTTTCATAATTGTTGTCATATGATATAATTGTGATTCAAGATGAATGTCTCATTATGTCTTTAGTGCCTAATCGGATTAGTGCTCTATCTTCTTGTTGTTACTGAATTCATCAGTTGTAGTCATTGTGCAGTGTAGGTTGAATCCATGGCGCTAAGTTAGCCACAATGATATCGGAATGTTTTAATCCATTCTGGTTTCAGAAACACGGAACTTTTGAGGAACCTTTATGAAAGATTCGTCGAATCATTTTGATAGTTTTTATGATCTCTTAAATTGCGATAGTTTATATTAGTCGATTGCGAGTTGCATTTCAAATGTATTGCAAAAAAAGGAAATATGATTGCGATCGATGATGATAATAAACTTGTTAAAATTTTATTTTGCAGACTATTTGAAGGCACTGCTTCACACATTCACTAATATTCAAACAAAAATTGGCTGTCTGAACTGTAATATTGCAAGAAGTTGAAATGCTGGTAAAATTGCTACAATTTATACTATTGTTCAACTTTGTCCAGCACGCAGCTACAGCGAAAATCATCAATAATGGTCTCGCTCCGCCGGAAATTGTTCATTCACCAATCTCAACCAAACGTAAGTTTCACGAACAGACAAATCGCAATCACAATCACAAATCGAGAAATTGATTTTTTCAAGAAAATTGCTATGATCGAATATTGTTTGTTGAAAAATCTCCGGACAACTTAACGGTTACAACTGAGAACGAAAGTCTACGAAGGAATATTATGTGACTAGCGATTTATCACCACTGATTTCGTTCCAATCCAATTCCCTTTCATAATTTGGCGGTTGCCTCATAAATGGCTATGAATTTTTCAAGTTTCAAGGCACTTTTCTGAAAGATTTGCAAATTTTGCAAACTTCTCAAACGCAATTGCTTGTTATGCAATAGAGTAATGAAAAGGATCCATTCATCCGATTGCCTGGGGCATCAATCGCTGCTTCCTTCTCACTTTCTCATCTTCAAATGTTTACCAACTCAACCGAAAACTGGTTTCCTTTTTCGTGATGCTAGTATTATAGTAGAATGAGACGGGGTCGCATCATTAACCATATGAATGAATACAATAACATATTCGCACAGGAATATAGAATGGAAACAACATGCTAACGCATCGGTTTCTGAGAATATGCACAACTTTAAGACAATTCAAGTCAAACATCCGTATAATTTTGTTTTTGCAAATTTATAAACAGTATGCGTCATCGTTTTATAATGTGCACATTTTATATTCACACATATTTTCAATGCATGTGAATCATGCTATGAGGTGTGGAAATAAAGTATGCAAAAGTTTTTGGTGAAAGTGTGCGATAGCGGTCAATAACAAGAAAATATACTGCACGCCGGTCAGAAGTAGGACACATAAGCGAACTTCAAGAGTCTAGTGTTTTGCTCATCGCAGGTGAAAATCTCTGCTCAAATAACCTCCAGCTTGGTCGATTGTTCCGTTCAGACTGACAATATCTGGTGAAAAGCAATTGCCATTTTCAGCTCGATGTGCCGTTGAAGCTAAGCCGCTCGATTTGGTCTTCATCTTGGATAGTTCTGGCTCACTGAAGAATAGATTCCAGGATGAAATTGATGTTATTAGACGCATTGTTCAACACGTTACGATCGGTGAACAAGCTACCCGAGTCATGCTCATACAATTCAGGTAGTGACGTTGATGAGCTGATCCTCAACTCAAAAAACCACGCATTCAGTGCTAGTTCACTGCTCAGAGAGCCAGCCATCCTCTAAAATATCTTTCAACTTCATGCACTTATCTTCGAGATCATACACATATTGTAACCCAGTCATAAAAAAGAGTTTGTACTGACAATCACGATATTGTACACATAGCTGACAAGTCGTAATCCGTGTCGTTGAAAACAGACTGGAAATTAGGATTGATTCTTTCACTTATCTCCTTCCTATCTACTCTGCTCAGTTTATCCATTGCATGGGCTGTGATGAGAACTGGATCTTAATTCGATTAATCACTTCGTTCAGAGAAATATTTTTTGGATGATTTGTTGTATTGTAAGACTGGGGAATGAGAGTGATTTCTGTTTGATATTAATGGCAAGATTTAGCGATATCTGATGACCAGTTCAAGCGATATCCGAAGAAATTTTAAAAAATATCGAACTTTTTTCTCAACCGTGAAATTTCTGCTGATTGTTCGATAGTTGAACATCCGTTTCCAGTGATGTTTTTGAGGAAGCAAATTAGATCTGAATTTAGATAAGTCGGAGCTGGAACCATTCGTAAATGCTCAGAGATATCTTTCAAAAGTTGTGCAATCGAAACATGTTCTGCTAATCAGCATATTGAAAATGGAAGCAAAATTAGGGAATATCATTGACGAAACAAAAACTTTCAGTGGCGTTCAGCATTTAGAGTTCAATTTCAATAAATTCACCAGCAGAGAGGACATTCTTGATGCATTGGCTGTCCTCCGTCATGTTTCGGGTATCACTCGAGTTGGCGGAGCGTTCGAATTCGCCTTCAGCAAGTTGACACCCGATAATGTTGGTTTCCTTCACTTCGGAGTTCACAATTAATATACCTTCATCATTCCAGTTTCAGTCCGTCGAAGCACAGTCGAAAATGATTACATGTAAACAGGCATCGTATACAGCTATATGATATGTTAAATTCACAACCAATTTTATCACTAAGTTTATCCAAGAAATCTCCTGATTCACTATTCAAGTGTTCATTTTAAGGGAATGAGGCCTGGAACAGTGCCTAAAATAGTTTACTTGCTGTCCGATGGTCGTACACATGACTATCCGAAAGATGTGGAAATGTCCGAGCTGATGCGAAGTCAAATACCCAATCTCGACATTTGGGCCTATGGTACAGGCGAGTATGTTGCAATGAATGAACTGATCAATATCACAAGGGTACTACTACTCAATTTCAAAACCCATTTCGATTTTCAAATATTTCTTTCGATGAAGTCGATTCCAAATTTCTGTTTTGGTCAAAATCAACCGAAGAAATGTCTGCACATTCAAAGTTTCGAATGATTTGTTTTTCCCAATGTATGAGTGAGTGGTTTTTGAAGGATCCAAGTAAAATAGTCACCAATCAAAATTTGGACGATTTGGAACCAATGTTCGATCAATGGCGTGGCACAGAAGTGTGTGACAGACAACCGGGTAATCACCGAATTCCATTGGTTTTCTTCTCAATCACATTTGAAATGAACGAAAAAACAAACGTTAAAACGGACTTTTATTGAATAAACTAATCGAAAACTCGAAACATGTTGAAAATTGCTTTCTGAAGTGAATAACATTTTCAAAAAAAAAATCGCTCTTTCGAGTCACATCCATAGTATCCTTTCAAACGATTGTCAACGTTCGGAAATGAAGATTATATTCAGTTTGCGTGAAAGGCTCAGATAAGCCACTCGATCTGGCGTTGATAATAGACTCCTCAGAATCCGTGGCTAGTCAATTTGATGAGCAGATTCATTTCGTCATTGAACGTGTCGTTCACAACATCAACATACATCCAGATGCTGTTAGGTAATATTTTGGTTTATTTGAAAGCATGACCATTACTTATTAACCATTATTATAGTCTCCATTCTGATTTGTACCTCAAACGTTGGATAGATAGCACACTCTCAGTGTCTTTCAAATGGATGCTCTGCAATCGGATCAAATCTCTTTGATAACGGTCATTATCGTTGATTTGCAAGGCTATTAATATTTATCGCTTCGTATATTCACCGAATTATTAATTAATATGATGGAGTCTATGTTGTATAATACGTTAATTATAGAGTGGCGTTAATCACCTTCTCGGGCAATCCATTTGTACATTTCAAATTCAACGACTTCACGTATGGTAATAACACAGCGGTGATTCGTCATTTGAACACGTTACGTTCAATCAAAGGCACAACATCGACACATTTGGCCCTACATGAAGCTTACGATTTGTTCACGAATCGAGATGGAGACAGCGGTATGGTGATGTGCATGATCTCTAGATAGATTCATTCAGTCAATTTATTAGCCAATTGACGTTTCATTTGTGATTCGAAGTTGATTTCAACGCAAGTGCATGACTCTGCAGTTGTCCTAAACTGAGAAATTACATGATTGAAACTCAAGCTCTGATTTAATGACCAGAAAACCAATGGTCACATGACAATAAATGCATCAACTTAAACTGAAAAAATGGCGAAAATCTCATGGAGTCACATAGATTTTTGTCCGAACCGGCAATCACTACACCATCAAATGCAATAACCAATACCCTAATACAATAAGTGATATTTGTGATAACAGATACCGTGCTGATGTATCATTGGCTCCAGTTGAATTTCACAAGGATTTACTTGCAGTTCAGCACATAGCAAAGGCTTCTTTGCAGGTGCACGAGAAGGGGTACCGAAACTAGCCATTGTGTTGACCGACGGTCATTCACAACGCTCTCCGAGAAATCTTGCGCAACGTCTTAAATCCGAAGGAGTTGAGATTTTAGCCGTTTCGATGACCCCAAGGCCGTACGTAGATGAGCGTGAACTGTTGAGCATTACAGAAGATGCATCGAAAGTATTCACTCCATCCAATGTTCAGGTTATTTTTGTTACTATTATCTAACTTGTAACTATCTTTCATTGGGTTCTCATCTAAATCTTACATTTCCTGCGATGTCATAAACGCAACGAATGAGGTAATTCTCAGGTGTTGATGAGGCCTGACTAACTGAATAAATGTTGAGTTTAGCAATTGATCGTTTTTTTCATGGAAATTCTTGAAATTCTGTCAAGCTCTGAATGTTGGTTGATTGAAGAGCTTGCAGAACGTCGAGAAACTTTCAATTCAATTTCCAGGATTTTGAGAATGTGCTGTTAGGATTTGTCGGCTTCGGTTGTCCAGGAATGACGTTAGATCCAGATGCGAAGCCGCGAGTTCGAGGCGCAACCGACGTAACATGTGGACAAAATTCGCTAACGTTCACCGTGAGAACACAAAAGCCAATGACTGGTCTGATGTATGCACAGCTCTATCATGATGATTCAAAATGCGTCAGGGTAATCTCACTTGGCTCACTCGTAATTACTTGGCTGACAGTTTTGATCACGTTGAAATCGCTCTATCAAACTAGGCATCGATAGATATTTGCATATTCAAACGGGTTTTTTTTCGTGCATATCTCGTGAACATTGAACTCTTGCTCGTTTCAAAGAAGCATTCAAAAAATATTTCATCAACCAAATTGCTTCGATAGTCACTACGTTTTGAATTTAAAGTCTCTTCAGAACAAATTATTGAATTAAGACAATGATTGCTTAAGCAGCCACTATTAATTTTTGAAAACAAGATCAACTTGTTATTGAGTGGGTCATAGAATGTCTTTATCACAGTTTCGATGAAGGCAACAAGTCAGTTTTTGTGCATTCCAAGCATTCCATCTTGAGCGTTCAGCATTCCAATTCGATGTATCAATTCAGATGAATGAGGAAATTTTATCCAGTTATTTGAATCCGTGTTATTTTTGGCAAATATGTTTGTCAATTTTGTTCGGATCATTATAAAGGATTTTCATCATTTTTCTCATCATGGTTATTAGGTTTCCAATATTATCACTATTGTTTTGTTGGGATGAAATTGGTCATTATAGACGTTACAACATTCATTACCGTCATTTTTTTGATCTGAGTTTACCTAAACAATCATAAATTATCGTTGTTATTGTCTCTATTTATAGTGTTCGTCTCTATTCATGGCATTATAAGATAAACAAGACGATTTAATTGATCATTTTAATTGCCGTATTATTCTCAAATGAAAGAAAACAAGTGATGTTGAAACTAGACTTGCGTAATTGCGGGGAATATGAGCAATATTTTTGATGCGATTAGAGGTTTATAGGGGAACTTCAGAAATGATAATGATGATGAAGCTTGTACATTTTTCAGGTCACTGATGGTAGCTCGAGAGAAATTTCGATTACGTTCGTCGAAGGAACTTGTGGCTTGTCGAAGATACCTTCTAAAGTGATTATCTTTTTCATTATGTTAAAAATATGACCAGTGATCAAAAAATTAAAAAAATTACACAAACTCTCCGTCGATGATAAGTTGCTGTCAAGCTGAGGAAAATATCTTCGAAATTAAAGCTTTCGATTCCGTCACCCGTATCTAAAAAAACGAGGAGAATTTGGAGTTAATGATGACGGATTGATCTTCGATTTTAGTCATCGATCAATTTTTTGTTTCATTTCCCTTTCAGCACGAGAAGCGAAACAGTACTCGGAAACATCTATGCAAAGGATAATGCACGATACTGTGCTGTTTCCATCATCTGACTGAAAATTCTTGAAAAATCAGCAGTTGCATTCAGTTTGCACAAAAAACTGTGAATAGTTAGAATCGCTAGTAAACAAGTATATTTCAAAGAGAAATTTTTACATTGATAACACAATTGACTCACGATATTTATGCTCAATTGTTTAATGGTTCAATTACGTTTCACCGAAATAATTCGATTGTTATTTGTAGCGTCGAGATGGTTACACGTACAATATCACAGTGATTCTCCAATTCCATCCACTTATCATCACACGTGCAGATCAGGTATGTGATAAGTTGCACAACATATGTGTGTGTGCCTTTCAAACGACGTTGATAATCACTCTTGTAACGAATCACACGCTCAGTACCTATATTTCGGCATTTACATCTTGTAACTATTCTATAATTGTAACTTTCCTAATGTTGTGGAGTAAATCAAAGGCAGTTATTACTATCACTAGTTATTATTACTTTCATAAATACCAGGATGAGAATTACATATCATGAGAATGGGTCAAAAACAACGTTAGTAATGAATTGCTTAAGCCATTTGTAAGAACTTGCGAATAAGATTCTATTGGCGCTCAACAATTTTGTAGTTTCGTTACTTGTGATAAATTCATTTTATAGGGTTTGAGCGTGTCGTGTTTCTACGAACAATCAGTGTCGTTGCAAGAAATCGGGCGATCATCGATCAAAAAGCTGACCGATACACAGTGCTCGTATCGCCTTCACCGATTCGGACCTGATCACTGCGTGGCACTCGACGCAAAAGTTGGCGAGTCACTGTATCATAAATGGGAATGTGATAGTCGTAAGTTGAATGCATGATCTTCATTCTATCCTTAATGATATCGAGTAATATCATTAACTCACTAATGCTAATGTTATTTCCAGGAGTATTTGACAACTGACGATTCTTTAGTCATAAAATGCGCAGAATGATTTGATAAGATAATACTTGATGATGCTTTGTTCGCTGAGGAAATTAGCAGTTTTCTGCGGCGCTTAAATATGTGTGAATTTTCAGCACCAAACTATCGATACTTGATTCACGATTGCTATGCAAAATCTGAGACAAAGAACATCAAAATACTTGATTCACGAGGGTAAATGATTAACACCTTTTGTTTATCGATGAATTTATGTGTGTTTGATTCGATTAGTTTTATGTCAGTAATCATTTGCTCTGGTCTGATCACTAAATTGAAAATTTTAATTCGATTCTCTTGCAAGAACTGATTAGGACGAATGAATTCAGTGCATAAGGATATCATTGAATGAGCAAAGAAGTGGCTCGTGAAATTGATTAAAGCAAAAATTTTCAGCTGTGAAATCGACCCACATATTTTGGAAACACCCAACTATTCGAAACTTTTGGAGAGGCCACGAAAAGGTGACGCGTACATCTTCAGAGATATGAGTGTTTTCAAATTCCCTGGTGACGGTAACGTTGTATTTCAATGTTCAATTTCGTTATGCGACATGGAAAGTGGCGCTGCGTGCACATCAATGATTGTATGTTGACAGTGTTTTGATTTTTAAAGAATTTACATTTCAAAATCTTGACTTCATGTGCTCAAATGATTTCACGTCTCCAGTGCTGTGATGTAGTCGTGAGAAACTTAATCAAATTTTAATGCATGACTTAGAATTGTATTTGAAGATAGTAGTCAAAGGAGCGATTTTGTACTTGAGTAGACTATCTGTTATTTATCATATGTATGAAGGGAACTTGATTTACGATGAGATTATCGCCACCATACCAACAACAAGATTTCGAGTGTTTATGATTGCTTTAACTTGTTATTCACGTTTCACGTTAACGTTTCGTTTCAGCCGCCTAATTGTGCGGGTGGTGCTGAAGCTGCTGAGAATCGTGTTCCACGATCCGCACCGCAGATACGAGAAGGCTTTTCGTTGACGGTCAATGTCGAGACTCGAACGCTGAACGTTATCGAGAACGAGTCGATCCGTCCGCCGACTCCAGCCAAATATTGCGATATACGATGAATGTGATTGATGATTTGGCTGCTCAGTGGTGTTTTGCAGTGCGCGCTTAGTTAATTAAGTTTTTGAAATTATCACCTACAACTTTTGTGTTCACCAACGGGTTGTCAAATAGTCATGCGCACAGGTTAGCCGCCGTCACTCACTCTCATCACCGAACAACGACATGAAATGCAGCTCGATGTAACGACAATATATTTCTGTGTAATATAGCTTGTACGTGAGCAATTACTCTTGCAATTAGTTTGATTTAGTCAACCTGTTAGGTTATTCACCACCTTTACAGTCTCAATATCGACGTTTGCTTCGATCAATTGCACAACAAGAATTTGAGCATGCCATAACAACTCTTGACCAATATAAGTGGAAAAATGTGAAGTGAATGAAGTATTCTGTGCAATGATCGTAATGAAGATCGTAACGACCGTACTGCACAGTTTAGTCAGATCTATCAGCACATCAAATTGAAGTAATCAATGAGAAGACGCTATATTCATTTTGCTGTAAGAAAACAACAACGAGACTAAATACATTATGTAAATTTGCTAAATTTTTATCGCTGCAATAAACATGCATATTCGAGAAACCGTCCCCACATACTCGTCTGTATTATAACAGATATTAATTATTTCATTACAGCTGACAATGATGCCTTCCTTCCTTGTCCACTTTTTTTTTTCCGTTCGGTTTCTCAGTCATTTCGAGAGAGCATTTAGAAAGTACTTCAGGATTCCGGCAGAATTTTTTTCACCCGGGTTTATCGTCTCAAGGAAGGTTCCTTGTCAGTGAATTATGCATGCAAAAGTTAATTTGTATTATTTGATTGTTTAGAATTGTAATTGTGATACTTGATGTAACGATATGTTGTGAATAATAACAATATTGCCTTATTGGAAATGTGTATTATTTTGTCTGAATTATGGATACGTTATGAATGATGTAATGAATATTATCAGTTGAAAGTTAATTTGTTTGCGTCGTGATCAGAGGCAACGATGCATTTCATTCCAATTCCTCGTTGATTTTGTTCATAAGAGGACTTTTTTGTTCAGAACCATTGTTTATCTGTCACTAATGTGTAAATCATTGACATTATTGGGAAAATTTGTACGAACAGAGGATGTGTAGCATCGACGGTCAACTTATTGTAAGCATGAAGACTATGCAGCCATTAGAATTCATGCGAACAATAGTTTAACACATCAGGAATAAATGATTATTTATTCAGTGTAACAAATGAATAAGAAATTTTCAGAGCATTTTTATCATTAAAATCGAGTCTTTAACAATTTTTATCATTAAAATCAAGTCATAATTCCATCCGCACATGAGATTTCCATCATCTTCTACTGAATTCAGTTCGCAATCGATAGTTGTATTCGGGATCTTAATCGATGAATCCCGTAAGCGCCGTTGATCCATTTCCATTTCCATAACGGATCGCGCAACATAATTCGTATTGGTATCACTTGAACTGAACTGAACGACTCGGTTTCATTGTCCTGAAATTGTGTGGTACTCACCGTTATCACTCATTCTCAAATTTTGGTTAGTATTATTAATTTTTGTCATTAAGTCTTATGTCTTCAATGGTTTTATCATTGAAACTAAAAGGAATATTCTGCTTTTTCAAAACCTGAGTAAATTTCTGATTTCTTGTGTTCACAAGCTGAATGCAAGAGAACAAACCAGATTCTTCCATGAATCCCAATCGGTGCGCATAGATGACACTTTTTTCAACAAACTCATTGCTGTTGTGGTCGTCGTCAGTTGTGCCAAAACAAATCCGACAATATAGAAGGACCGCAGCATCGTGAACTGATCATTTTATCGCAGAAATTTTCGGAGTTTCATTGATTTCAATTTCCAGTTGCTTACAATATTCCTTTCCGAAACGGACTTTCTTCCTCCAAAGACTATAACGTCATCGAATGATCGTCTTTAACGTCATCGAATGATCGTCCGGTTCAATTCAAACCCAACATGTTTTTTATGAAATGTCTTTTATATCCTTTATGAAATTCAAATGTCCTTTATGAAAGAAAACCTAAACATCATTTCATCCCAAGCATACAATCACGTCATCAGAGCTTGTTGAAATTACCGGAAACCCCGCAAAAATGTCAACGCATATTGAAATACGTCATCAGACGCTCACTAATGATACAGAGTGCAATTTATGAAGAGTAAATTAGAGCAGAAATTTGCGTAAGTTGTCTGGAGAACATTCTGATGTGTTGTGAATTGTTTGGGCGGAAATTTTTAACGTTTCATTTGCTTGGAAAATGGTCGACTCACGCGGTAGACCCTTACCGAGACAGTTGCTACGCGTACAAAGATCGCAACCGGAAGAAGGAGTGCTTCGTACAGAGCTGAGATTTGTCGTATATCAACAGAAGAATGAATTGGATGAGAACAATTCTGAGGTGATTTTACAACTGCGAATTCTGAATTTTATGGGGCGGCTATTGAGCTTTTAAAGGTTTTTGCTAGATCGATTTGATTGATCTGTTTGAGTAGATACAATCAAACAAGAGAGATTCAATTAAGAGAATCATTGCGAAGTTGAGCAAAAAATTTCCGAGAACCGTTCGAGAACAATTTCTAGTGGAGGAATTCATGGAATCAATGGAGCATATTGTGCGATTATTCCCTGGGAGACAGGAATTGAAAACACTTCCGAGTTTTTGTTCGCAGATGCAACTGAAAATTGGTGAATTGCAGTCACGAGTCGTGGTTCAAGCGCTTGAAGCACTTCTCAAAAAATTCTCAGAACTAAACGATGACCCAAGCAAGAACAGAAGTGCTTTCATGATGAAGGTAATCAATTTCGACTTTTTTTTCGTCTAAATATGGATGAAGTTTCGGATGAAAAGTCAAGGATATTTCCGCAATAAACAGTATGATCATAATTTGAAAAATGATCAGTTTCAAATGACGAAAATGATTTCTTTAAATTCAGGATACTAAAGTGGACGATTGGAGCACACTAGCCGAGAAGCGCCTTAAGGTTCAATTGAAATTTATCATTGTTTCAAGCACGAGAATCGCTATGCTTCGGAGATTTATTTTTGCACTGAAAATTTCATAAGGAAGGAAAAACCACTCAAATTTTCATTATTATCAATTTGTACTTCTAATTTTTCATCCAAAGAATTTTACTGGCCAACGTACGATGTGTGAATGAGAGAGTCGTTCTGTAATTGTACCGCCGATTAGTTTAGTCGCTGAGTGCACGACTGAGCACGTTGGAGCATAGCGCATCGCAGATTGCACCCGAAATTGCAAACTTCCAAGCACAACTGCAATCGTTACTCGAAGAATTTGATGAACGAAAGAGAGCTGGTCAAAGTCCATCGCTGGCAATCGATAAAAACTTCAGAGAGAGGCTGTTGAAATTGAGGGATTCAGTGGCAAGAACCGCAATTTATGCATCTAATAGAGAGGTCTGCTCATGAATTCTAAACTCGCTCTGAGTTTCCGTTTAGCACAAGCAATCTCAAATTTAGATCTACAGAGTATCACAGATCAGAAGTGATTTAATTCAAAAGTCAATGGAATTTTCTTCTCCACCGAAAATAGTCAGAATTATTTTAGTGCAAAACGAAAACATAACGTGGAAATATCTTCTTATTTGTTAGCATAAACGTGGCTGTGGATTAAGTGTATTTTCAGCGGCAATCCAACATTGATCCTGATCACTCTGATTGAGACGTCTGTCGACGAGTGTGTTTATAAGCAGCAGTCTTTGGCAATCGCTTATTTCGAGCTATCATTCGAAATTTCATCAATTTTCTGCCCAATGTATTTATCTATGCATGGATTTTGTTTGACTTACAATTTTTAGCTTAATTAAAATATCACAAACGTTTCGTATTTGCCCTATTTTTAGCATAATTGAAACGAATGACATGTTTGCCCGAATTTTAAAATGTTTCTTTCCCTGTTCCCCTTTTCAAAATATGTCACAAACGTTTCGTGTCATCAAATCAGTGGATTTATGATACTTTCATCGAATATCTACCGAATCACAAATATTCCAGTTCTGACTGAATACTCCATTATACAGGTTGAATTCAATTGTTTTGATTAAGCAGTAGAATTAGAGCAGGGTGAATATAATTCAGTGTTCACATTGACGACAATGTTATCATTGAGATTTTGATGCAGAGTTCATCATTATAATAAAACATTTATTAAATTGCATACAACATGGACTATAAGACAACATCACATAATATAACATGATATGATAAGCTATGATAAAGTTCTATAAATGACACACATTGACACACAAATCAAAGTGGTTATTTGAATGAAAAATGACTTTCCTATGTTCGATTCTCATCAATAGTCAGTTGATTGCTCACTTATGTACATTGGTGAAGTAGAATTCCCTTTTTGATGAAAAACAGTAATTTTGAAAGTAATAATCATAAAGAAGTAGTAAGAAATTTATTCAGTGCAACGCAGAATCACTTTCGAACCACCGTAAATTATGGTTCTTTTTGTTCATTGCCGAAGAATGAACGTGCAGAAAATGATCGATGCTGAGCACAAAGTCGTCCTCACTCGGGATTTATATATCGAATATCGTTTTCAAGTTTCATTGTACTCTTCATACCACACAATGTATGCGAAGTCGAAATCGGGCAACAATGTTGATAGCAAGAAAAGTTGATGGTACCTCGTCAGAAAGCAATCGAAATCTTATTAGGTAGAGGAGAAGTGCCGTGCTCGGATAAAGCAAACATGCATGCGATTTATACTTCAGACGTATTTCAAAGATTCCAAAAATTTCTCCAAATCCCCGAATGACACCGAAGCTGAGTGCGTTTCATACGGTTCAAAGTTCTGGAGCATACTGGCATTCGTTTTTGATTTGATAAATTTGATGAAAATTAACACTGACACTGACAATGGGACTAATTTCGATAGTGAAACATTATCAAGTTTGACGAATTTGAAAATTTCCACTTTGTTCGTGAGCGACTTCAGGGACTCTAAAGCTTGAATGTGGCAAAAGAATCACAACTGGGAAGGGTATGGTGAGTTGACAGGTTGCTTCCATGCTCTAACCACATTGCAAACACGAAATATTTTCCTTGAATAATAATTGTTAAGTTGACGTACTTGTTCAGTGAGTTTGTTGTTGTGTCTGACAAGAAACACATACCATGTTATGATTTGAAGGAGATGGACGATGGTTTGGTGGAGTGTGCATCATTGAAGTGAAGTGATATCAAGAAGTCATGATTTGAGGAGTGCAAGTGGAAATAAAAAATCAAGTTTAGTTACTCATTAACTGCGATGATCTCGACGAAACATTTCTCTAGCATGAGCAGAACTTTCACGGTTGTTCATTTATTACATCTCAAATCATTTCTATCGAATGACACTAGACACTTGCAGACTCGTTAATATTCGTCTACATCTTAATTGATTACTTCTTGCCGTCCACGACCACATTCAATCATGAATGTTGCGAACTCTTATCGGAAATTGTTTGTTCATCGTGATTGTATTCTCGTAATTTCTGCTTTCAACATTGCTATCCAAACAAAACAGTGAATCAAATCCTCCAATGAATGAGTAGTGCCCTTGAAGTGCAAATCACCAGCAACAATTATCTTGTCGCATTTTCGTGCACTTATTTATGTTGATTTCTGTTCAATCCCATTTCTTAAATAAGTTTTCTTGCAACAAATTCTTCATAAATCCAATAAATGGTGACGACATTCGTTTGCATGTGTGATATGTGCAGTAGAAAATAAAAACGGTGTGTGCGTTGTGAATATAAATAATGAGAGACGAGCAACGAAAGTGTAGTGAAAAGTGTTTATAACACAGCAAACGAATTTGAATGAACTGAAGCAAAAAAAAAAGGTAAGAACGAGAAGTGTAAATGAAAAATCCAATAGCACCACGCACACAATGTTTTGTGTGAATTCGCGAATCGCGCGCGGCGTTGAATAAAACCAAATCGGAGTTCGTCTTGTCGGTTAGTCGGTCGGTCGTCGATTAATGAAAATGATTCTTCTTCACGATGGATGATTGATCACGATGAAGTGAGCGAGTGGGAAATTCCGAAAAACTTCAGCGGAAAGACACACAAACAAACATATGCATGTGAACACAATGAACACAGAAACTGCACATTAGACTATGCAAATTCTGGAATAGCAGAATGACACTTCACGATGGAGCTGAAGTTTCATTGTAGGAAAATACAGTTGGGTGAGTTTCGATTGATTAGGCCATTGATCACCGGAAAGATTTGCGGAGAAATGGCAGAGGAAGCATGTCTGAATGGTGTGTGCATTCCGTGAGTAATCAAGAAATCAGCACATACCGAACCTATTCAACAGCATTCATGAGGAGTTGCACTCGGAATCCATTGTTGTCAATATGCAACTGAGTGAAGTATTTATGAATAAATCTGCTGAATGTATCACAAAAGCATCTTTTATTATGTTGTTAATCAAAGATGGAAATTTCCTATAAAATAAGCTTTTGTGATCACAGAAATGAATGAATTGTTCCGAGTTGTTGGGTTCGGTATTGCTTCTGACTGAGTGATGAGAAAAGAACATCTGAACCAATCGTTGGACGGTGGTTGAAAAAACGAGAATAATGAGAAGCATGATGACTTTACAATGCGATCGAGCGACAGTCCAAAAAAAAAATCACCGAATAATCAGGGTAACTGATAAGATAAGAACAATTAAGATGAAAGTGATAGTGATGATAAAAGATTTGATAAGATAAGGCTACGTTGAAAGTCATTTCGTATCGGTCAAACAACCAATTACACACACACATTAAACAAACACAAAAACTTAAGACGAACGCACGAACAATATACTAATGAGAGAATATTAAAACGATCGCGATTTCCAGTGCTAAAGAATTTGTGCTGAACGTGATTTATGTATACGTGGCCTACTCGAAATTTAGCAGTGATTAGTTGATAATATTGTAACAAAACGAACGGTTGACATAAAGCACTCTTGAACCGTATACAGGTGCTGTACAGGCACAATCGAACATATAGCAGTGATAATGAACGATGATAATAATAATAATACTGCGATTATGTGTCATTAGGAAGTTGCGCAATTAAAACAAGACATCATAAACGATGATATTATGAACTTGTATTGAACAGAGTTGAATTTTGAAAAGTACAAAATAAAACAATAAAAGTTTTTGCGTTTCGCATTGCCGGAGTTTTATCGAGCTCCTTCGTTATATTTAACTGATTGTATGGCTTGAGCGTTGAATATGAGTAGCACGTTCCTGGAACAAACAGATAGCAATTTAAAGTGTCATTCATATTTTTACTTGTCAGTGTCTTTAGAGTGACTTTAGAACTCAGTGGAATGGGAATAGTATTCGTAAAAAATTTGATAATTTTGAATGAAAGAACAGACTGAAATTGATTTTTGAATTGTACAATTTTTTTGCTAGATGGAATTATTGGTAAATTAGAGTTGCGATCAATTAGGGTGAATGAATAAGCGTGCTGCTCACCTCTCCTTCCCTATTGAAAAGAATCGTTTGAACGTTGGATCCTGTGCCAAACGAGTCTTCCATATCGAAGACCAATTGGTCTGGAGGACTATGGATTCCGCCTTGGCCACGAGCCCAGATCTGTACGAAATGACTGACGTTTATTCATTTGAACTAATTGAAGTTCATCTCACATTCTTTTCACTTTTCCATTTATTATGCGTGTAATCACAATAACGTGCTTCATAATTTTGATGTTCTGGCATGATTTTTGCCGTTAACTTCGAAAATTTCAATTCATAGCAATAATGGCCAGTAAAAATTTATCGATCTTTCAGGTCAGAGTGTATGGTGTATGGCAACGATTTACCTTTACAGATCTGCCTGGGTAAAGGACGAAATCTCTTGGGAACGAGTACACAATCTCTCGTTTACCGTCAATTTTTCTCTTCAGTTTCCATTCACCAATATGCTCCTCTTTCGATCTGTGTGTATTCTCGAGAACGACGAACTTGCCATCTGGTGAAGCATCCTGCAAACGAATATCTCAATGAAGCAGTTATTCGATCATATGTTAGCATTATATGGTGAGCAGTGAGATGATCTGGTTAATTAATGAATATTCAAGATGGGAGCAGTTGTGATGAGAGTGGGCAGGAGATATACCTGGATGGAAACGTTTCCTTTGGCTGAACGTTGGAATGATGTACGGCTCGCTGTTTCACCTTTGAGCACACGAAGGCTCTCTGAAACATTGATCAGTGATAGAATTGCTCTAATGATAGTCATTTCTCAATTGCTGGTTAAAAAATGAGGGATTTTCTTTAGTAGAGAAGTTGCAGACTTCATTCCTTCAGAGTCTCGAAGCTCTGTGCTCTTCATCAATCAAGTTCAGATAGAAAGTTTCCAAAAGTACCATATGGAGTGGTGCGTATCACTGACATATCGTTGGAGCTTAATAAGAATACAACACGTTGACAGTATCAGACAGTAACAGTACAACACTGTCTAGGAATAGCAAAACAGTAAAGTGAATTGTTTGCTTACAGTGACAATCCATTCTGCACGGAACGGGTTGAACCTGTTTTCGGTGCCCGCTCAGCAGCACATGATTATGTGGCAAATCACATTACATTTTATATCAAATGGATTTGATTTTTGAAATTTCAACGAAATTACTTTCAAGGACATGACAAATCAACAAGAACTTTGTACTCTTGAAAGCACATTTCTCGTCATCAACAGATCGTAAACGAGGTCACCAGTGATTTGCAACTGACTGTGAGAAATGAATTATGCATAAAATTAAGGTGAGAAAATGGATTTCTTACATTCCAAAGCAGATTCTATAGAAGCGTAAAAAATGCTGTTGCTCAGGATTGAACTGAAGCGGAAAATCGACATTTCGATTTTTTGGATTGATGCGTTAATGAGAAATTTCGATATATGATTTTGTTTTGATCGGATTTTTTGATCTTTTGATTGAACTGATTTAGACACTGAACTCACTGCTGCTGTCCACATAATATATGATTTGACCCATTTTGAAGGTATAAAAGAAATTCAGCAATCATATTTTTGCTCCGTCTTATGCGTTCATAACCTAAGGGAATTCTCGTTAGCATTCTTGCTTTTTGCTCAGAGCAAACACTTAAAATTCTCGTTTCTGAAAGAAATTAATATTTTCGATTTTCGACACTGTAATCGAAAAAGTCAACGAAACCAACCAGTCTCAGCCACTTGTGTTAGGCCATGAGTCTTGACGACCTGTTCTACGAGTTGACGAAGTCCAGCACGATTTTCTTCACCTTCTAACATCTTTCTGTAGATGGCTATTTCGGCATCCAATGTCTGAAGAGCGAGCAACATTGGGCTGTGAACCTCACAAGAGCACTCTGCCGGTAAAGTGAAATTTTGAGGTGCTCATTCTTAGATTCTCACTAAAATGACGGTTTCATTGGGGTTTCTTTTCGTTCAGTCGAAGTAATTTGAACCTGTTTGGTGTCGAGAAGCATTTGCAATTCAAGCATAAGCGCTTGACATTCTTCTCGCATTTTGCGAATTTGTGCATCACGATCATTCAATGCAGCTTCATAAGAACGTTGATCATCCTCCAATTGGTAGTTCAACTCTTGTGTTTGTTTCTCCAACAACGAATTACGTCCTTCTAAATCGGCCAATTTTCCACGCAGTTCAGTCAACTGTACTCTGAGGCGTTTCACCTCTTCCTTGGCGTAATTCTGTTCCAGATTCTGACGGTTCGATTGCGTTTGAATTTCTTGAACCTTGAGTTTGTACCACGATTCCATATCGGTACGATTGACGTTGCAAATCTGAAACACACAGTTGGTTAGGGTAGAATATCTCAAGAATCCTTCCATTGCATCATATGACCATTGAACTTAGTCGAGGTGTTGAATACCTGGTCATATTCTGCGCGGATGTCGCGGATAGCCGAAGCAAGTTCGTTCTTGAAGAATTCACGATTCTCAGGTGTGGTATCACGGGATGCCATCGCTTGCAGTTCAACGATCTCTTGGTCATGCACACGACGCATGAAGTCGATCTCTTCGAGAAGCGTTTGAACTTGATTTTGGAAGTCAATACGGTTCAGTGTTTCTTGATCCAGGTCCTGCAAATCGAAAATGGATTAAAAATGATAAATTCATAAATGCTTACAAAATGTCTTCTGGTAATCAAATATTGAGGCATACGATGGTAAAATTTGATTGAATTTCGTTGGAGTTGTTGAATGTCGTTCGCAACTGAATGCTTCTAAGAATGCGTATGAGTAGTATTCAATAGGAAATCAACATCATTCGAAGTGCTTACTGAGCGTGCTTTGGTTAGTTCGTTAACAAACTTGATGTTCTCCTTCTTGATACGAGCAATTTCCTCCTCAAGATTGGCAATACGACGACGCAACAGGTTGATCTCTGCTTCAAGGCCCGACAACTGAGTCTGAAATTGAGACTTGTTGTTTCTAAGCTCGACGCCTACACCAACTTCAGAAAATCTCAAAGTTTCCGCACCTTGAAACTTTATCAAATAATTATTGTTACTTGATCACTGGTCGGTTAACTATATCTTCCTTATTGAAAAGTATCTTCAAGAGAGATATTTGCAATTGATTGGTTATCATTTATGCAATCAGAACGAGTGAATCTAGATCATAGAATAAAAATTTGGTGGGGATTTCAAAACATACAAGAAGTTCATCGATACGATCCCGATCGACTTGATGTCCACGGAGTGCTTCCTCGTATCTGCAAACATAGAATGCTCATGTTGTTAATCAAGTGTTTGGCATGCGAATCATTTGATAAGGCTGTTCTCATGCCCTCTCATCTTTTCAAACACTTTGCTGATGTCAGCTCGAGAAGTAACTAATGACAGGAAAGTCGCTATGTTCTATTGTTGTTCTTAAAATTCTTGTATTCCTGAAACTTGATGAAACAGCTGATTCGATTGAATCTGAAATGTGGTCACTCACTTGCGTCTGTATTCCGATAGATCGTCCAAAAGCTTTCTAATTTCCTTTTCCAGATCTTCGCGTTGTTTATTCGTATCGTTTACGAGTTTGCGTGCCTCCTGAATGCATTCGATTCTGTTCTAATGATTTGCGATGCAAAATTTCAATATTTTCAGTACTGATGAGTGATACGAATGAATCATTTGCTAATAATTACAGAATGGAGATATCATATTCCAAGGCGTTATTGATTCTGAGTAAGTATGATTCACTGAATGTCGAGGTGATGAAAATGGCATAGAACGAAATGTGTTAGTTGAAGCACACACCAAAAATAAAGAATTTATTTGAGTTAGATAGACAGGCAGACCAAAGAAATAGAACAATTATTTATCGACTGACTCAGTTCTTCTCAACTAATTTCTAACGAAATCTTAGAATTTCTTGAAAGACGCCTGCTGAATGCTTGAAAAGTGTCAATTGGGATTGTTCGAATGAGCACTATCAATGATGATAAATCAAAGTTTTGTCAGTAAATTCTCCTCAGATGTGAATCGCTTCAAACAGATTAATTAAAGGGTGAAGTGTGTTGAGAAAGACTGATGATTCACGATTTAAATGTTGATATTACGATATGCATCATACTCGGACGCTTTATTGCGACACACCTGTAATTCTCCTTCGTACATCGTTCTGACGCTCATTGTGTCTTTGCCCCAACGTCCACGGAGTAAATCCAGGTCTGCGGCGAGCTTACGGTTTTGAGCTTCCAAGAAACGCACCTAAAATTTCATTGTGGGACTAAACAATTGATCATAAGCTCTTCTTCAGACTGAAGCAACGAATGCATTCGACTTATCAGAAGCAATCTCTGCAAAAGTTAGTCCTCAACATAAATTCATGTCACATGAATTGATTCCATCAGCCATTTCACCCTAATCATAAGTACTTGCAACTTTCTTGTCTTTATCGCATTCATCATGATTCTTCCAATTCTATATTCCCAAATAATAGCTCAAAACATCGGACAGTTTGAAAATCCATCGAAATCTCCGAAAACTCTCGACTGCTCGATTTGTTCAAAGAGCTGAGGGGCGAAAAATGGTAGAGTGTGATATTCGTTGATCATGACGAGGTGTATGCATGATTTTGATCACATAGTGACCGGTAATTCGTGACTGAATGAGCAGAGGATAAAGCACGACGAAACCTTTTCGATGTATGAAGCAAGTCTGTCATTCAAATCGCTCATTTCCTTCTTTTCGCGTTCACGCGTGTCGCGAATCGTAGAAGCGGCATTCTGACCGAACGGTGAAAGACCGCTGCTATGAATCGACGATGAACCGATCTCTGTTACCGTCTTCAGAATTCGTCCACCTCCAGACGCTAAAATCGTTGCATGAGGATCTAGAATTTCAGTTTACTGTCTATATATGTGTCACTTTCGGTTTTCACCAACTTCAGTCCTATTCCCGAACGAACAAACAACAATTATTCACGGGACTATGTAACAACTGCAGAGAGTCTAGGATTTTTTTCAAATGGTTTGCCTAGAAGTCTATTTCGAGATGTCTGACTGAACGATGTCTGACTATAAGACTGTCGAGAGAAAAATATTTCTTCTATCAACGATAAAATATTGCGCAATCTCATTTCATGATTACAGAAGCATAAATTGTGATTACAGAAGTACGAATAAATATGTTCACGACTATAAATCACAAATGATTTGTGATTCTTTCATAATACTTTTTCGGTAATATCGTTGAAAAACTTCAGAATTTATGTTTCGAATGTGCGAAATAAGTCAAAATATTCATGTAATGTTATTATTTATTGTTCAGCAAAAGTTTTCTTTCTTTTGGCTCGACGAAAAATTCTTTTCGGTAACTCGTCTCCAAACATGTAAACTGTACGCGTTACTGGAACGAATGACTCATTGAACAGTGCATTTTAGCACTAAAACAAATCTGCTTCTGTATCGTATGCTCATAAGTAAACATCAAAAGAATATTTTTAGTGGATTTGTTTAAATCGTTATCTGAATTTTTGAGCTTTTATGATTCTTAATAGATACTGTTGATAGCAAAAATGATATCGATTGCAATGCAAGATTGCCTTCGATCACACAACAATTACTCGAAGATCACACTCAGCTACTGAATGCGCGGTAAATTAAGTTAACAAGAGGCCAGTGTAAGGCTGCTCGAAATCTACCAATTCCCATTTCACGACTAAATATCACTTCAAGATTGGAATCTCTAAGTGTCAGATTAGTGAGGTGGCTGAAAAGCATTAAGAAGGCAAAACAACTAACACATTGATCCGAATGGAGTGAAGGAGACGTTTGAACCGATTGCGCGGTTGTATCCTGGACGAGCCGATATTGTGCTGTGGTATTCCGGGAGGGATACATGTTCCATATCGCTGAAAATACAATCAATCAATTCGTTTCTCGAGACGACTGCCTTCTGAAAGCATCGCACTGATACTCATGATAAGATCCACATGTTCTATCGACCAATTACAGCGGAATCGCTTCTCAAAAGCTTATGTCCTCGAACAGGTAAAGTTGGGTGTTTCAGGCCACCTCAGGTTACTGATAGTAACCGAACAATGATCCAGAGAATTCAAATATCTGTCATGTTTCGCTAGAGCTGAAATTCATTGTGTCCTATCTCCTCAGAATATGAGACTGAAATCAAGTGTTCTGAGTGTTGTGGGTTCGTACAAGATGTGCGGGCTTATATATGAGGAATACAGGATCGGAATGGTTGTGGATCACAATTGAATCGACTGCAATAAAACTGCAGAATAAACGCTATTATATATGCGACAGAGTTGAAAGAGCCCCAAAAAATGCTAGTGTTGAATGAGCGGCATTGAGACTGATGGAAAATGGAACAGGAAATTTTTCATGAAAACAACAACAATAACAACAACAAGCCATAACTGGAAAACACAAATGTTCAACCATAAATTTTCATTAATTTTTCCCATTAATGTATTTGATGTTCTTTAGTGGCCCATGAACGTTGAAAAAATTAAACTTGTTTGATGAGTCGTGTCGATTAGTCATTAGAGGAAAGAAACCTCTATACGGAGGTGCGTTTTAATTGGAAACGTGTTGAATGTGCCAAAAACACTCGGAAAAGAAAACATGAAATTTGAGGTGCATTATCGATATGGATGCCGGAAATGTCGCCATCGAAAAACATCGGAATGAAATGAATATTCCAAAAAGACTGAATATTACGAAAAAAACCGGCATTCTTACAATGCCGTACAACCAAAAATTGAAATGCTCACATCAAAGTAATAGTCATATCAATATGCTGTTCACATCAAAGTAATTCCGTGAGAATTATATGGTAACCTAAACAAAAAATATGATCCATACTGATGGGTGTTTCATCAGAACACCGCAAAAAAACAACAATTGAGTGCAGCTATCATCGTAAAATCGTCAATTAATGATCGTGCACGATTGGTTCATAATAATGAGCGCTTGGTTGTTCGGTTCACATAAAAGAAAATTCTCAGTTTAATCGAAAGGCTGCGGCATCTTAAGAGGAGGTTGGCTGTCAATAAATAAGTTGCTATCACCGTCAACATCACCGCAAAGACAATCTCTGAACGCTGTCTGCAAACAACTTTCCATCGACTAAAAAAACATTCCCCACTGCAAAACCAAAGTGCTGATTGTGAGCAAATTCAGTCAGTAAACTGATTAGAGCGACAGCTGAGCCGCCATTCAAGCATTCGGCTTTCGTTGGAGGCGGAAACGCAAACAATCCAGAGGAAACGGCTAAAACTAATATTTGTACGATTTAAGCAGATATTTCGCGACAGATACAATCGGATATTGTATCTGCTAGACAGGATCTGAGTCTGTAAGCGATCCTGCCATAATATGTATGGTTTATGAGATCTTTGAGTGATTAGATGATCTTATGAAGTAGATCATAAAGAAAATGTAGCTTCAGATCGTATCTTCGAACGGATATCAGCTTCTCTCCTCGCAAAAAACATGGATCGGGACAACTGAAAATACGATCTGTGGCACTATTCAACTGCTTCCGGAACGCAATAGCGTTACAGATACAGTTGAGTTCGTCTGATGGGATGTACTCAACTGGATGATCATCTTGTGTACATGAAACAAGTACAGGTGCACACTGTGCTCGAGCTGAACAATACAATTTCATCTATAATAATGGTCCGTTTATGAATGAATGCACTGTAAATAACACTGTGATGTACTGATCAGCTGAAAGTCTCATATCCAATACTCAATAACAAGATGATCATCACCAAAATATCAATTCAAAAGATGAGAGATATAGAGCTTTCCGTAATTCGATATTATGAACGTATGAGATTATCGAGGAGATCGTAACACATCTCAAGTGGAATGAAAAGATTTGTATCAAAATTTAGCCGGCTCATTGCAGTCATCTTTGTGAAGTGATTTTGATCACATAAGTATGGTTACTGCTTCGTATTTCGCTAGATATTCAATGATATATGCCTAAATTCTGCTTTATGTTAAATCTAGTTCAGGTAATTCAAAAGATGGATAAGTCGGCATCTACCAAGTCTATATTACAATAGAATGTGGACGGTTTGCGTGATGATTGACTGAAAAAGGAATTCGAAGATGTATTTCATGCTGACATTTCACTTGTGAGGATTTACATTGCATTCTACAACCTACGATCACCACCGTCATATGCAAATCTGTATCGCGGGATATAATCGATTCTATTCTAATGTGTGAGAAACCGTCAAGTTATTGAAGGATGTTCGTTATACGTTGCCGCTATGGCGATATGTTATTACTAATATCGTCACAGTTATTGTCGTAGTTGTCATGGAAGAGGGTGGAATGAGAGCATGTTACTGTTACGGCAAATGTTCGTTTTGGGTTGCTGTGCTCATGGAGAATCACTGCTTTTATGTTTCGGTGCAAGATTTATAGGAACATGCAGTGCTGTGTGCATGTATATCTAGATGTACGATTCTGTAATTACATACGGACTGCGACTGCTGTAACGTGTACATACTGCACAAAGATGCATGCACGTATGTACATCCGCATATCTGACAGAATCAATATAAAACAACATATTCAATTCAACACTAAGCTGGTTTAAATGCATCACAATATAATCGCATTCAGATTAAAAAAAGTTTCGTTCAATCTTCGCTCAGTGAATCAATCGCTCAACCGTAACGAGAACTGACAAGTGATGTTTTAAAGTGTTGAAGTAAAAGAATCAAATGTCTAAAAAGAACATCATCGTTCGAACATTTTTCAAGGCCCATAATTCAGTTTTAGATTAAACCTTAACAGAATATCCATCGTTTGAATGAATTTCCACGAAAAAGTCACAGTTTCCTCGCGAAATTATTCTGTTCCCTCCCTTTCAAATACGGAAATTCTGCCATTGAAACGTAAACGAAATAAGATTGATGGAAAGGAATACGAGGCAGAAATCGCTATTCAAAACTCCACTGAAGGCTAGAATGCATTGAGTGAATGCTGAAATAGAAATAAATAATTTTATAAAATTCTGATTTTTCAGCAAACTTTCAAGAGCACAAACACTTCGCCATGATCGAGAAATGAATCCGAGCAAGCTTTTCCGGCGAGTGTTCATTCGTTAAATGAGAAAAACTCCGTGAACACTGTTGTTTGCACAGCCGAATGTTGGCTTAATGCTCTGTCGAAGCAAAAAAAAAAATCACTTGAACAATTCCGATCATATTATTGACTTTATTGTGATGACTTTGCTTTACAAGCCTTTATCATCATCGATATTACCGTCTTCTTCAAAAAATTCTGTTCGTTTCGTTGATGATCTCTGCGCTTTTGTTTGTGAAATGACTAGAATCTTATCGTTAGTGAATTTTTCTTAATGTACACTGCAGAGTGCATAGACTCACTCGCATGACTATAGACTCGGTCATGATGAGATGAGCTTATGAAGTACCTGAGATCAACTCATACAATAAATAATTCGATTAAATTAGTGAGGAGCAAACAAAAAATGAAAAAAACAATTATTCGTAAACAAGGTGAATGGCTCATTTCCATTACACTATAATCGAATAAGTCGTCAAGGTAACTGTGATTCGAATGACCTCGATCTGTGATTTTCAGACGTTTTCGTTTAACTGATGATGACAATTTCTTTACAACCACTCAATTTGTTGCGAATGTTTAACGGTTATTTGATTTACAGTCAGAATGAATTACGACAAGTCGAGAATGTTGCAAAGTGAAAATTTTTAGGGAACATTAATATTCGAATGTAAATACTCCAATCATTGGTTGCTGAAATGAAGTGAACAATTCTGACTGAAATTTTGGGCATTCGGGTTTTCAGGTGGCTTTCAATGAGGTTGCGAATGATTTCTTGGTCTGATTCAATGAGGAATCAGTATGAGTATCAAATTCCGAATTGCTACGGAAACGTATCAGTGTTCTGAGTTTAGACCTGGAACAATTTTCATATTTACATCGCCGTTTAAAAATCTCTTCACTATCTAGAGTAGATCACGCGAATACGTGTGCATGATCAAACTTGATCAGCATTCCATCGAGAGGATTGCATCTAAAGAATTAGATGATACTCACCTTTTGTTAGTGACTCTGAATTCTGTAGTGGTGGTATGATCCCCGTATGTTGAAGACGTTCTGTAGTCGGACATTTTGGCAGGAGTCGGTGACGGCTGCAATATTTTAATAGTTTATGTTTGTCACATTACCTGCACAAGTACATCGTTGACGACTGTGTCAATGAGAGCGTTTTGGCGGTCGCACATGATTCTCGAGCTTATCAGTGCATATCAATTCAGTGATAACAACTTAATGATTGCATGTAATTTGTTTGATACAACGTCATGATTACAATACTCCCACTTTATAAACAGAAAACATCATAAAATTTTATGATGTGATCATTTCATATGCCAGGAAGCCGCGCCTTTCTCAGTCATTCACTTCGAATTTGCAAGAGGTACTCCTCTCAACCTCCAGTTAAAAGTTCTTTGTGTGGCTTGAGAAGGCCATACCTATACGGAAGGGGCTGTACAATAGGGAATGATATATTTATGTAGCATAACGTGTAATCTTTCGATGTATTTTACTGGTGTCATTGATATCTTTCTGCTCTGATTGCTTCAAATGGAAAATGATACCACCGAAGTACTGAATGCAAAAGTCACAAAAAAAAGATTCTGAGTATTGACAGTGAAAAAATTACGGTCAAATCATTTTTTTTTTGGGTTCAGATTTGAGCAATCGAAGCATTCAGATGATTGATTGTAGAGGACAATGAATGCAGCGTTGAATAATATCGTTGGTGCACACTGAATCGTATTCATAAACATAAATTAGTTCGATTGCGTTGTGAAGCAGCAAAAGGAAACGCGAGAGGAAAACAAAAAAGAATATTTGCATTCAATTTCAGAATTTGGCAGCGGTGCTGGACGAATGACTCATATAAAATATGTTGACGGCGATATGTTGTCAGCAGTCATCATTTCAACATCAATAATACAAGCAACAAATCAAAATGGCGTTTCACCTCAATGATTTTTGACATTTTTTTCCGAAACAAAAATGATTCGACAACACTTCGTGCATTCAGAAATCGAACGGCGGAATAGATTTCGATTGACGATTGAATTTCTTTCAAACAAACAACTACCACACCAACAATCGGTAACATTTCAATGACAACCCAATGAATCAATAGTATTATGAAAGATGGTAAGTGAGAAATGTATTTGTTGAATTTTGAACGCTTATTGGATGTAATTTTCAGTTGAAATATCATATTGGAAAACTTCTTTTCTCAATCGTTAAGAAGTCATTCGGTTTCTTCACGCATTGATTATGAATTCGTTTGAGTTATTGAAGGGATCACAAACGAACCGGATTCGTTCAGGCAAAATATACACACACTGCTATATGAGGTTTATATTTGCTCTGCTTGATTGAAATTTAGCGCGATAGCTCACATGAAAGTATATGATTTGCACTGCTTTTTTTTCAGTCTGCAGACATATGTGCTCAAATGTGATTCATAAATACAGTAACGTACTGCAAGATGAGTTAGAAGATGGGAACAACAAGCAGAATCGACAGATTCCATTGGCTAAGAATTTGAGAACTATATGGCATTTAGTCATATTTACACGCATATCCATAGATGTTTCCCATTGCCTCGGCATATGCGAACAACTCAACATATATCTGCCAGAATAAAATCACATCGAACTCGAATAAAAAGTGGTAATTGTGCGGTTTCAAAGCGAAATTTTCCAAGTTCCGAAAGACTAGTAAAAATAGATGAATGATGTTCGCCAACTCGCGTCGAAGAAATTTGATGAATGATGTTAGCTTGGAAGAAAGTGGAATTTGACAAATGAGCTGGCAACTACTATTGCTGAGCAGTTATATTACAGCACTATCGGACAGGATAGGATAGGATTTATATATGAATGGATAGCATATATTTCTCAAATGACGAGATTTTTTCTGAATAAACTCTTTGAATGTGCTTCCTACAATTTAACAGATATAACAGAACGTTTTCGTTCTTTTTACTTTTTGTTGCTGTGTTCGCTTCCTTTCGAGTGCTGAAACATTCATGCAGGAAATACATGTTTAAGTGCTCGATAATCTGAAAAATCTTTGCTCTCGTAGTAGTAGCAAATCTCAGTCAGCTTTTATCAATAGTCATTCACATTCGACTTTACTCTATGTTTCCATAGTACAAGCAGCAGCAGTAACACTCGTTTTACATTTCTTATGTGCTTTCTCTAGGTTGAAAACATAAATGAGTATAATATAAATACACACAACACACACACTCATATAACTAGCTTATCTCGCACATTCGAGGAGTTGTAGCAGAAAAATGTGCGTTCGGATTGAAGCCTACGCTTGCTATGAGTAATTTTCTTGCTATTAGTGAGGCAGCAGCAGGAAACTAGCGAAAGAAATAATGACGGCTGCTAAGAGCAATCAGCAACGAGAACGTTCATTTTATTTCGTTCATCGATTCGTTTTTACAGCAATCGCTCACTGAGAACTCCACGAAAGTATTACAGTTGCAGTTGAGTTGGTTGTTGGCTCTGGCAGCTAGAGATGGAACTTTCGAGGATTAAACTAACTCAGTTCTGTTACATAATTGAAAGTTTCGAACAAAAAGATTGCTTCAACAAAAATTTTATGCAAGTAATAGTATCTAGCGAAGAAAATGCTATTGGATTTCTCTTCTCACTAGAGAATTTCGTGATGAGGACGAATGTGTGTAGAGTGTGCAATGAAAGGGAATGCGCGTGGTGATCCATCCCAGTGATCAGAGATGAATTTGCTGAATCGATTTTAGTGGATTTCTGAAAGTCAAAGCGAGAAAGAACTGGCTGGGAACGAAAGAATTGATTGCGAAACGGAACGCTCACTAGGAAAACTGTGAAAATGTTCAAAGTAGTCGGCAAATTTCGCATGAGCGCATGCCTACTCTCCAAATGTAAACTTTCACTGATATGTAATCAGAAAACATTGAAAATCTATGAAAAATGAGCAGTATATAGCACACACACACATACACATACAAATAAACTTCATACCTTAATAAATTCATAAGAGGGCAGCAGCAGCACATCATAAAATGGAACGTATGTAAAGCATAGTGAGCAAGCAAACAATTATTGGGAATATGAATTTTGATGTTAATATGCTGCATTCATTCAGATCTGAATTGAACTGAAAGAGACGATTGATCGCAATGAATATGACAACAATAATTTTGTTGGTTATATCATGGAGTGTAGTGCTTGCTTGCTATTCAGCGGCACTGTTGTTGGATAGAGTAAATCGCACATGCCCACAAAAGAGTCATGAAGAAAAACATCGCAGTGAATGCTGCTGCTGCTGGGTACAGTTGAAACAACTATAAAGTGAAACGAGTTGGATTTAGTGAGTCTGGGATCTGCTACTGCTGCTGCTGCTGCTCCGCAAAAACGAATCAATGCCGCCATTGACTGTAATCTGTGTATTCAGTTCAATTAGATGCGCCGGCAAGAATGACTGAAGAACACAACACATCATATGTGGTCGACATGAATAAATTTACGTTCTGCTCAGTTGGGCCGTCATACGGAAGACAGTGGAATCCATATGAAAATATAATGGCAAAACATTGACTGAGGTGCGAGTTGTGATAATGAATCAGAATTTGGATAATGAATCAGAATGTGAAAAGCGGGATGGGTTGTTGAATTTTGAAGTGTGAAATCTCGATATAATGTGAGAAATCACATTGCATCGAAATTCGAAAATGACAAGCTGGCGGGACTGTGAGGATTCAACGGTGATTGAAGTCTACTCGAAACTTTCCTATGTAATGGCACAGCAGTACAGATAGCAACAATTCACTTCAATGAAATGGGATGTGCAATGACTTGGAGTTTTAAATAGGAGTTTTAAAGTAATCTCTTAAGTTCAGGCTGAGCTCAGTGAACGCCAAAAAAGCTGATGTGACAGAAACAACTGTCGATTCGATTCGAGGTGGTACCAGCAACAGCTATTCATCACATCATTACACATCCTCTTCCAATTGGACGTTGACCACTTCCGAAAAATATATCTCTGTCTTTCAAATTTTCTCAACTAACTACTGAATGGAGCAAGAGAGCCTTAAGCAGAACATCCCAAATAGCACGTTCCTCTAGGCACCATAAGAATGAACCACTATGGCTTCTCCCTACCATCACACCCAATCATTCTATTCCAGATCTCAAGCTGAAATAAAATGGGCCATTCTCTAAATCAGTTGAAAAATTAAGGGATTAACAACCAGAACACGGTGTAGACGACTGATAAGGTCGATTTGAACCGTAGGAATCGAAACGAAATGATGCACTGGATAGGGCAAGAGCGATGCTGCCAGCAGACCATATCGAAATGAAAATCTAAGTCGACAGCATAGAAGATATCTGGAATATCAGATAGCTGCGAATAGAACTGCTTAGCTGGGCTGTGCTCAGTGAGCGAATGTTGCTGAGTGCAGCTAACACGAAGCTTAAATATTACATAAAGGAACGTCGATGAGTGGTGTTGTGTATTGTTGTGTAAGGACGAAAAAATTCCACACTTCTTCAAGCAAAAGATTTTTTCACAAGTTCCTAACTGATGACGTTGCAGCAGCAGTAGCACAGTTGCATAGTTTGAGGTAAGTGAAAAGGTGAGTGGGAGGTTGTTGATAGAATTCGTTTTTATGCGTTAACGCTTAGTCAGCAGCAGCCATTGATCCGGTTCGATCACAAAATTAATGCACATTGATGAATTGGTGTTTGGAATGTTCGGATATTGCGAAATTCTCTAGAGTTCACGTCGAACAGGTGGATAATCCGAAAAACTGCGAATGTGGATGAGGAATGCGGATTGAGTTTTTGCGACAGCTAATTCCTGTTCGTTTTGCACGAGTCGAATGAGTCATTGTCAAGAATCTCAAGAGGGATCATCTTTAAAGTTTTTTTTTCGAGTGGAACTGCAATTAGTCGTTGGATTTTTCGTTTCATTTTTTGAGAACTGCTGAAATAGTCGTCTGTTGATGGAACAATCAAGTGTGCTAACTGTAAGCTTTGTTGAGCTAAGACTTGCTCGTTGTTGAGATGCATAACTTTGAGGAACTGTAAACTATAGTCTAGAAACTGCTCACAAACATTCTTTACAATTGTAATCCCAAATACATTCCCGATAATCTTGTGTGGAACACGAAAGTGGAATCTTGGAAAATATCTCGAAAAAGTAACTGAAAAATGCTGGTGAGTCTAGGTTATTGAGCTGCTTGAAGCAAGTTTTTCAAATGTTTACTGTGCTCGCCGTCTCATATATAAGTTCAATACAAACATTCTGAGCAACATTCAAGATGCTTGTTTACTTACAACAGCGAAGTGAAGTATTTAGCTGAAATTTAGCTGTGCTCATCAGATTCATTTTCGAACTGGATAGTCCGACTTCATTGGTGCATCACTGAATGTTTCGAGTGAAAAAGGAACGCTGGGATAGTGTACTGGTGGAAGCAAAGGTGTTTGTTAAGATGAAAATAAATTAAGAATGAGACTAGCGAAAAGTCAGATGGAACTAAGTGAGATCCAATAAAACATCTGCTCGATTCTCGTGTTTTCGTTCAGTGTCTGTTAAAGATTTGTGCTGAATGCACATTTATGAGTTTGAATTAACTGCTGGATTTTGCATTTACCTAGACTAATATCTCTAAAGCCTTGGTGATAAACGGATGATAATGATTTAGCCATATGTCTTTTGTAGATAAAAGATGTGATGAGGCGCTGAAAATAGTTGAAAGAAGCAAAAATCTGAGAGGAGATTAAACAACTGAGAATTAAATGTGTGAACCTTCGGCGGAGTTTTCTGACGAACTGGTCTGGTGTCAGCTGATTCGCGATCAGCGCGTTCTGTGCGTTCCGTACGCTCCGTTTTCGAAGCCTGAAAAATCGGATAGTTTCAAGCAGAATGATTTTATAAAAGCCAATTGGAATCTTTGAAGTGCACAATGATAAGTGGAATATCTTTTGTGAAGCTTTTGAAATCATGTATCTGCATGAATGCACTGGTTGATGCATTTTATTGAGTGCTTCTGAGCTGTTTGATCGAGTGCTTTTTCGTTTTGCACTACTCATCTTATCTTTCAGATACATCCTGTCGATATGGTACTCTAAGAATGCATTTCTAAAATCATTTAAAATGTTTTATTCTTTAATTCGATAGACTTTTGTCGTGTTATATTCCATTAGATGCTTTCCGAATATATTATCAGTGTACTGCAATGGCATATCAATGAATAATTTGAACTTGTGATTGATTTGAAATTCGCTGTGAACTATCACTGAATAAATGATTATCATTCATATATTGCTGTCGAGGCATAAGAAAAATCCGTCCACTTGCAAGCACATCAATAATAGATGAGCAGAAGGCAAGAAATGAGCTTCATCTGACAACGAATAAAAATGCAACGTAGAAATACTACATCTGCAATGCCTAGATATTATGCGATGCACTGACGTTAGCTGTGGCATTCAATCACATGAAAAAAAGCCTCGAAAAAACACGCTTCACTCATAGCACCACTATGGCTTTCATTCAAGATGAATCGAACTTGCACTTTATTGTTTTATTCGCAATAAAATCTGCTACTGCAACATCCGCTTGCATTTGAAGATGGTTAATAAAATTTACTTGATGAAGTCAGCATGCTGATGCGATGTGGATGAAAGTGAGCAAATAAATGAATAATTTAAAGGCATCGTTTCGAGATGTGTTTTTGGATGGGGGTGAAACAAGAGAGATTTACTCGTTTTTGACAGTTATTCAACGAACAGCTATCGTTTATTTGCTTACAAAATGCTCTGACTACGTATCATAGGGCGAAATGATCAAATAACATTCGAAAAAGTTCGAAAAAGTAGATAGTCTTCGAGCTGCTGTTGTTTTCAATTGCAATGAATGGAAAGAAACATAATAGTCGGTAATTTTAGATCTGAGATGGATTGAGATAGGAAATTCTAAAATCGTTGATAATTCCAATGGGTTAGGATCATTTTCGCGTGATAGCGATTATTATCTACTTATCTTCGAGATAGGGGAACAAGAACCGCTGCAAAATTTCTGTCTGAAGCTGAGTCGTAAAACTGCATAATCATTATTAAAGATTCAGCATAGCGATGAATGAGGATCGATGCTCCATTCAGTGATTTATTTGCTGATATCCTGCACAGCCGTGAATCACCATTCACATTCTCTGGAGCAGTCTTTAGAGCCTCGTTAGTGAATGTTTGCAAACTAGTTTCACATGTTTATATGTTCTGTTAACTAAACCAAAACCGTCGAAAGCATAGCATACCTCAGAATAAGAAACTAAACGAGGACAACGTTTACATTCCTTTTGTCAATGAAAAAAGATTTTTTTGGTTAATCCTTTGTGTGCATGTATTACAAACCCACCGCTTATCGTTGAACATACGTTCTCGTCTGAAAGTCAATGTTCTGGAACGTTTTGAAGTTCCAAAAATTTTTGGACACAATGATAATGAGTACGATTCGTGAGTGTCTGTCTGTGCTGGCCACAAAAACGTGTCTTTTCTATAATGTCGCTCACAGAAACAATACTGCAGCCCGAGCTAAAGTTTTTCTTCTTTCCGGCCGAATTGCTCGCCGCCTACATACACTAAAACAAAAGGTGCTGCGAAATGCAGTGGAATTCGCGGAAATTCTGACGCGATAGCGAGCAGGTTAATAAATTTTTCCTTACAGAATTAAAGAAAAACTCGTTTTCGTTTCACTCGATCTGTTCTTGATCAGTTGACTCGGAGTTTACTAGACGTTTCCATTTAGTTTGCATTGCGACGAAGTACAACTTGATCAGTCAGGAAAGGGACAATTACATTAGGTATTTTATGCCTGAAATCGCTCATTCGTAGCTAGATATTACAGAATTGCACAGATTCCGTCGGTGTTCACAATACTGAAGGTCAGAAATTTTGAAAAAATTGAAGGTCTCCAAAAAATAGCTCCATTCATAAGGAGGTCATAAAGCATAAGAAATAGATCAACGAGCATTCCTTATGAAACTTACTCAAGCGATAATAATAGTGCTGTCAAATTCTGTTGAAATATTGCCTTATGATAAATATGTAGTAACAGAATGATTTTTGATTTGCTAAGTAAACAAAAATCAAAAATTTATCGCCTGTTATGCCATAATCTGGTGGATGTCACTGAAAGATGCGTGTAGATGAAGAGAAATTGCAAAAAGAAACGAGAAAAAGATTCAGCGAAACGTTGTCAAGAAACGCGTATTTACATTCAACTCGTCATGTATTTGCATATGTTTGGTACTTGTGATATTTGTTGAAAAACAAGTCGTCGATATTTGAACTGAGACGTGAGCAATACTGATGAATAAACATGCATAAAATAACAACGATATGATCAGATACAATCGTAGTTTTACGTTCAGTTCTTAAAATATCTCATTGTTAACGCAACAAACACACTTTTGTTCGGAGGATTTGTTTGTATTTACTAAATTTCACGTTGGTTGGTCTTGTTTTGATGTGGGATAAAACTCGTACTCTGTTAAATTCGTTGATCATTAGTGTTCGCAATCATATCCGAAAGATGCTTCGGCTGGATTTTGAGTTTAAGTGATTGAAGCATGATCATTAGCATACTTGTTAGATTTTTTTCGACCAAAACTGGTGAGATCAAAACTTTTGAGAGCACAGATCTTAACCTAAGAATCTCCACAATTCTCAATGGGCTTTAAGAAATTTTGGTGAACCACCTGAAACATTGCGAACGACTTACGTTCTAGTGGGTTTCAGATTTAACTCTTGGGCTGAAAACTACCTAGCTATCAGAGAAGTACATGATGAAATGCTCAATAACAAGACCTCTCCTATTTCCAGTGGATCTGAAGCATATGTCCCTCAATAAGGATCTGATGCAGCATGAAACGTTTTAGTGCAGGTTCACATATTAGCAATCGATCCGATATGAACATGAAATCAACATTAAAAATTGTAAAATACGCGAGTTAACTGTCAGAACTAATGAGATATTGGGGAATTCGATGGTTAAAAACTGAAATCACGCAAACCTGATAGTACTTTGATGATCGACCGAACATGGCTGAATATTTTACCTAAGCGCTGCTCAACGATGATTGTACGTACAGTCGGCACTGAACACAACTCGAAACAAGCACTCAAAACGCACATCTATTTATGCAAACCTTGTTGAGCGAAAAGCATTACCATAAAAAGGAGGGAGGAGTTACAGGGATGAAAATTGATGTGCAAAGGAAATAGATGAGTTATTCTCCCAATTTTTTTCGAGGTGAATGAAAGTGTGCATGTGAAACTGCATTCGGGCGTGGATAATGATGCATGTGTTTGATTTAACTACAGATGAAATCGAAACAAAATTCATCATGGGTTTGTTTACTCGACCAGCGATTTTGTTTCAATTTTGTTTTCGCTGTTTCTTACAGTTCAAATTCTTGTGAAATCAAGATGGTTGATTTCAAACTGCCCTCATGAAACTTTAAGTTATTAAGGTGATGGGGGAATATGATTGCAGTAAATTATCACTACTTCTTACGATATCGAGACAAGACTGCATCTAGGTGAAATGGTATTTATTGAAGACGCATCGGAGGATATAGCTTGTTTAACTAGACCAAATTCATTCGGTCGATCAGAAGTTCAGTAAGTCAGTCATATTTCACCTCCGTGTCGATGCATGCAAGTAAGCGATCTTTCGCCGAAAACGCAGTCGATATCTAAAGAATACTCGAGCCCACGACACAATATACCTCAGAATTTCTGTATCTCCACTTTCAGACAACATTCTGATTCCGAATCGTCTTCAAATAAGTCACGTTTCTGAATGACGATTCATTCCAATGCAAAACGAATGAAGTACAAAGGATTCTGCTCCGAAATAGCATGAGAGGGGAAAGTTTCAGAAGTGATTTTCGTCTGTTGCAACGTGCAATTTGCATGTGTAATCGACTTCTTCCCAGATACGTACATGAATGTGCTATTAGTTAATAGCAGAGTGTTGATTCAGAGGGAAGAGGTAATTTCACCGCTGTCGTTTCACGATGCACAATAATCATCACTGTCACCGCCAGCTATCGATACGAAATGCAATAACAACGAAAAACTTCAATTATTTCAACCGTATGTCAGAGTATAATTTCAACTCAATGCGTCGCACTTTCATGAAATGGAAACGGTTTTTTTTGCGTCGAATTTGAGCATTGAAAGAGTGAGTGAAGGCTGCTGCTGCATGCATGCTCATTGCTCATGAAAATGGTAATACAATAGTGGGATGGATACACGACGACGTATGGCATAAACCAGCAATGAGCCTACGTCTCTGTATTCGTACGATTTGAACGATAGGTATGAACTTATCAATATCTTATACAAACGAGTACTGTCATGTAAAATTGAAAATTACTTTCAGCCCCAAAACTGAGGGATTTTCAGGTTTATGACTAAATTTTGAATATCTTCCGATATCCTCAACGATATTTCGAACGTTCTGTTGGAATTTTGGAATTTTCATTCGACATTGATCAGTGACTGTTCAAGTCAGCTTCAATGACTATTATCATATCAAAATCAAACAAGAGGAATTTGAGGAAAACGAGAATGAAACATAAACGAGTGGAAAAGCAAACATTGTACTTACTTTTTTCAGCGCAACCATTTCAACCAACAACGAACGATGAGTAATGTGAGTGAATGTGGCAAGAGCTAGCTTTTTGTATAGAATAACGAATTACGAAAATCTGTCTGACTTGTAAGGAATTTTTCACGGTTTGGTGATGACTTTTGGTGTGTTTTGCATTCGACAGCGATTTAATACGATACGCATACATTGCACACCGCGAGCAATATAGCGTATCCACACGGCCGACTTCGTTTATTTTTGTGTTCGTCTATTTATTCGTATAGTTTGCGTTTGTTTGTTTGTTTGTTTGTATTTTGTTGATCATCTTCAGATGTATTGTGAGGAAATAATGTCAAATCGTTTCGTCGCATACTTGTTTATGTGAATAGCCAGCCTTCTTCGAAGTAATTCGAGTAATTCAGTCATTCAATTTACTTAGGCAAGGATTGAAAGAATTTGATGAAGTAATGAAACTATCAGTAGATATCGAATAATACTTCAGGTCACTTCAAGGATGAATCAAGTAACCGGTGAAGTCATCTTCGTAGGTTGCACGTAAGGTGGAAAACGGAAGTGAATGAAAGATTTTTGATAACTTACCAGGTCTGTGTCCCATCTTGAGGTACGTGATTCAGTACGGCTACTGTAGCCTGACGAGATATCCTTTTCTTCTGGTTTCTTGGCAGGTTCTGGCTATAAAATGAACACAGTCGGAGAGCTCAAACCAAAATTACCTTACAGAATCTCCGCTAAATTCAGTTATGAAAATGGGATAGTTGACACAGGCGAGAGGAAATAATGCACGAGATTCTAATCGAGGATTATTTCTAGATCGCTGAGTTTACGCTTGAATTCATCAACTCGTTAATAGACTCCGTCGCAAATCCAGCAAGTTCAAACTCTGATCCGTCCAAGAGCTTAAAAGTACAATGCAGATCAAAAGGACATCGTGAAAAAACCTGTTTGGCCTCATCGTAACGAGTTGATCTGACAACAGTCCACGTTGTTGCTACAGGCTTGGTGCCATCTTCGTGTGGTCGAGGCTAGAATTTGCGATATATGCTCAATGAGATGCCTCAATCTTGCAATGCACAATGTCATTTGAAGTGATCAATAGAAACTGTTAAAGAATCAATTGCTATAACTAGCAGAGAAAGTTATTCTAAGAAAATTCAGAGAAGTTTCAGGAAATGAAAAATGTCGATAGCTATTCACGGAGAATTCATTCAGACAGTACGAGCACTTGTTTATACATTTCTTAAATGAACACAGATCACTCATCTAGCAATATGTAATTTCAGCCGTCTGAAGTCAATAACACCAGACATTCTCTGATGTGTTTTCGTGCCGTTTGCTTCGATTTCTTGGACGTTAAATTTTCGAGAAATTTGTAGCTGACTGAGCGATAGCTTTTGTGAGTTTTCAAGATTGTTACATATGAAGTTCAAAAGAAAAGAATACATCAACGATGATCTGCGAGTGCAAAAACTGTGTGTTTCGGTGGTGATAAATTTTTTGGGTTTGAGTGCATTCATTCTTTTCGTGAACTTCTTGCCACAAAAAGCTATTTGAAGTTTGAGTGCTTTTGCAAGAAAACGGTGACATATTCATGATGCTTATGTGTAGTGAGAGACTGCATTGTACAGGGATTTTTGAGTATTGATCATGAACGAGAGACATACTGACGACTTTGTGTTCTTTTGGCATTGACATTAGAATTTGTTTGAGACGACGACGACGAAAAAACTCTGTGATAGTTTTGCTGTCAAATCATATGTCACTAGCGATGATGAGTCAGTCAACCAGTCAGTCGTCGAAATTTCCAAAATTCTTAACATTCCACCAAAATCTTACGCAAACAAAACTTTCAAATCACTTAAATGATATTGCCTTGTTTGTGTGGCAATAATGTTGAAAGAGAGTAACATTCGATAGAATTGATGATATTCACACATTATTCAGTATTATTCACCTCATCGTCCAATTCTCGTGTTTTCTCAAGCGTGGATGCGGTCGAATAGGAACCGACACGACGTGCGCTTGTACTGTCCCATGTTTCGGTCATTTCCACACCACCCCGCCAGTCGTGGTCGCGAATTATGGTCGTTGAAGACGAGGCTGGACGCGGCTCTTCGATCTTCTCTCGTTCAACGACAAGCGGAGCTATCACTGGTGCCACCGCATCACCACCACGCACCTTCGTTGTGGTCCACGATTCTGTTGTCTTTCTCTCCTCGACCAAGTCTTGTTTGGCGGCTCTGGCCGTCGTTGCGGACGGTATGCCCATAGAGGAGACAGAAACCGTGCTGTAGGGTGCTGCTGGTCTTGCGGTAACAGCAGTATCATACGGTGAATGCCAGCCGCCTCGTGATGAAGACGACGACCACATTTCGGTGGTGCTCGTCTCTTCGGCCCATTCCTTTCTACGCGGAGTTGTCTCTTGGATCACCTAGAGAGTGACACAAGATCGATGATTTGCACCGCAACGAAATGCATTAATGCAATATCAAAAATCACAACCACCTTCACCGATACTCCAGAATCAACATGCTTTTCTGTTGTTGTTGTGGCACAAGGAACGGATTCGTGGAAGGGTTAAAAGGTTTAGTGATTCGAGTGGAAAAGAGGTTTTAAACAGGTTTTCAGTATCGTTTCTAGTGTGCAATCAATCATAATCACAAACAAAATCGAATCGTCATGCCATATGGCATTATTGCAGATGATAAAATGTGGAAAATGAAATGCAACTGAAATGCAATGAAGTTGTTAGTAAGAAATGTGAATGATTACTCATTTATTGCGTATGTTAAGTGAAGGATATTTAGTGTTACGGTTGCAGAAAATTTCCACCAAAAAAAGTTAAAATTCTTATGATCAATGGAATGAATCGGTCTATTTATTGGCAAAAATGTGAACGTTTGTTAACAAAAAACACTTTCATTACCGAATAAAATGATTTAGAATGGAACACACCAATCCAAATACGATTTTAAAGCTTCGGCTGGGAAGGAAGTTTTAAAGAATTTTTCCAGAGCTATTTGAGCGCAAATCAAATTATTCAGTGCTTGACAGTGATCATGCGCCAGGATATTCGTTAAGGATTTATCCAAAAGAAAAACACGATTCTTACCCGTTGCTTTTCCTGCTCAATGATGGCGCGTCCAGCTGCTGCAGGCACAACATCATCTTTCTTACGTAACATTTCAGTCTTTTCCTCGTATTCATAAACAGTAACCTGTAAACACATTCAATTGCACACAGCAGTTTTGAACTTACGGGCATTCTATGACACTGCAATTTTGAGTGAGCACAACTTGCAGGCCGCCAAAAACAATAACAAACCTTTCGAAATTTGACAGCCTCAAATGGACGTGAGAAATGCTGCATAGACTTTTAGAAGCTAACAATGATTTTAGAAAATCTTTATTGCGCTATTCGTATGGCAGCGGCTGCGTTCTTGTGCAAAATATATGTCTTCTGACTTTGGCTAATGACACGGATTTGCACGAAAACTTTTTTTTTTGCCTGGGTTTTGTTCTGTTACAAAATCGTCTGTTTACTCAGATAGTACAAGACGACGAAATTCCTCGAACAACGGCAATATGCACACAAAAAGAAATTTTTCAGATCTGAATCAATTCAATACTCTCTACGATCCTATATAAGTGGTTGAGTGACTTTATTTATGCGATCACTTTATGTGACTTTATGAAGATTTGCTGCTTGCCCTAATAGTCTCAAAAACTCAGAGTTGTACTACTACCACAAAAGCATTAGTCGAATGATGATTTCTATTTCAATAAACTGCACAATGATTCGAAATGCGCAAATTTCGCGAGATGATTCTTTTGGCTTCGAACGTTTTGCATTACGAAATGCCCAATAACACAGATGTTCAGCAAATTGCCGACAAATTTCTTAAGATGCTTAGACGATCGAGAATTTAGATGTATATGTGTGTGTATATGTTTATGAATACAAGCAACTGTCTCTTTGACTGCAATGTGAATCTAATGAAGCAGTCGTTTTTGTGGCAGGAAAACGACGACGGAAAGTCGAAATGGTGACTGATCATTTTTTGGTGATCATGATGAGCTGAACCAAATTCGCTGCATGTGATATCCGTAGTGGGATTAGGCTAAATTCCATTTTGCACGTTTTTACATTCTTAGGTGTGTTGGCAATTCAGCGTTTCAATACGTCAGAGCATATGGTGCCAATTGATCACCGTGATGAGCAAAGCATTTCGTGAATTGATCTGGAAGAGTCACCTGATCTTTATCGCCCATTCCGTAACGTTGTCCAGCCGTAGGTGGTGGACTGCCGTCCCTCTGAAATCAACAAATGAAAATTATTGAGGATGATTGAGTGAGTGATCAATGAATTGAATCATTCTGAGCCAAATGATTTAGCATGAAAACCCTCACGATACTTGGGCTATAGTTACGAGTTATTTGCTTATTTGCTTTTGCTTTTCGTATCCACAGTTGAATTTCACTGTTTCCGCGTCAGTAAGGCTATCAATCAGTGTATGGATCAGTATATAGTCAGATAGTTTCTAAATGTTTAGTGTTCGAACGGAAAGTATCATTTGTGGAAATGAACAATTGAATTTGACGTGAACGAAGGAACATTAGAAGTGAAGATGATGGTATCCGATAGAAGACAACAATGAACAAAGAATGTTTTTTCTTATGGGAAAACTGCTGCTGCTGCAAGTAGTCAGAGTGGATTCGATGGAGCAAATTTCTTTCGACATTATATTTGACATTTGAACAAAAGTTAACAGAGAATAAGATGAGAGGTTTCACAATTTGAATAATTCATTCTCTAGTTGTAGTCGTAAGATGCCTGCCTGCCTGCTTAGACAATAGAAAAGCGTAGCCAAGCAAACAGAACAATACTAGTGTTTGTTTAGTGTAACTTTGAAGACTGTTCCGCAAAATAATTGATTACACACACATCCAAAAAAGCTCTGAGCTTTACTAGGAATGTCCGAAACCAGAGGGACTTCCTTCCATTGATTAATCGAAACCAGATATTCCGTTATGTAACCGAATAATGTGGAACGTGATCAGAGCAAAATCAAGCAAGAGACTATCATCCAAATACAATTTCATAGTGACTCGAGATAAACTATAATTGAAATGCAACGAAAACACAAGTCACCTGTTGTTGCAAATAACAAAGAGTCGAAATGACGAAAATCATGCTTATTGTAGGTGTTTAGTGGACTAGAATTGGATCTTTAATGGAAGGAATATTCGTGGAAAATATTCGTGTCGGATATTCGCTTTATCGCTACAAAACTAGAAATCAGAACGAGTGAACTGAATAATCGAATGAGTAAAGGTTGGCTGAGTTTGATGATGAGAAAATGATGCGTGTGATGGATGCAACGAGCGAGATCTTCCATGAATTCACAAGACTGACGTGTTTGCATCGGAATATTTGTGCTTAAATGCAGATGCAATGCGGCGATCTGCTGTTTCTTTGCACCTGTTGTGGTGCTCTGAATTGCTTGATTGGAATATAATCGTTTTCTTAGATGAACACGAAATAAAGCGATACGTAAACAGCGCTATAACAATAATATTCGCAGATGATTTTCTTTCAACACTTTTATTGGGCAAATGCTTGCGCTTAATGTTTTTTTTTTTTTGCAGTGAATATTCTCCATTCGTGCTGCTGCTGAATCACCTGAACGAGAGCGCTGGCAGTCATCAGCCAGGCTTTCGTGACAAATCGCATCGCCGAAATTCATATTATTTGCTGCAGCATTTTTCATTTACAAAAAACACTTACACTGGTGGTCTTCTTTCAAATGGATTGCTTCCATTGACCAACTAGGGTGTCAACTGATCTTTGAGAATTTGGGATCACTTGGATTCAGAATTAAACAAATGGCTGATTGTGTTGTAAGGATTGTGTGTCACACAGCAAACAAATGAATCGGTTCGGAAGGTTTGGTGATGAGCGAATGAACGAACGAAGTTTTACAAAGTTCCATCATCTAAATGCGGATCGCAAAATCGACTGAGATTGATCGCTGATAAGATTTTGTGCTAACTTTTTAGAGGAATATTTTGAAGTGATCTTATCGAATCGTTTTTCCTTTCTCTCTTTCACTTTCAGTCAACTGATGTAAAAGATTTTGTGTGCGTTTGATCGCACTTCATGCAACAGCATCGCTTTCAAGCAGATGTGTGCAATCACGAGATTTACTTTTGAAAATATTCTACACGCCCTGTAATTTTGCAACCACTTCCATAAGTCAGTTATTTTTCTGGTTGTGAGCAACGAACGAATCGAAAAAAAACATCTTAGAAGTGAACAAACTGAAATTATGCTCGACATTTGATAGGAATGATTGACGGAATTTTACGAGAAATCAACTGAATCAACCACAACAGGTGCAAAGAAACTCGTAGCATCAGCACAGAACGACAGTTCACGAATGCCATACTGCAAAGAGTTTGCCACTGGAACTAATTACTTCTATGAAATATTGCATTGAATCAATGCAAGAAAGGGAAAAAAGCGTCAGAATAAGACGAGCATGGTGTGTATGCTGAATAGGTTATCAGTGGCATGGAGAACAGCGATGATTCTGATAGAATTTGATTCACTGGAGTGTATGAAATGATTAAATCAGTCTTCGCGGCGAGACAGAATCGAATGGACAACCAACAGAAGACGCTGTGAATAGTGGAAGAACATCGCTCGTTACAACGGAAAACTATTAACGAAACTATCCGTTTAAACAGTGTTTATGGTTCAGTTACTACGAATAGGCTTGTTGGTGCATAGTTTTCGACGTAAGGATCTGAAGTGAACGGATAGAGTTTGAGCACTTTTGCCCATACGGCTTTTCGATTACATTATTGGAAGAGCAGCAGCAACAAGAAGTGAGGATGTGTGCAGTGTACATTACAACCTCTTTTAATTTAATGTTTCTGATGCCACTTGAAACTATTTTTTCTGCAATTTTTATCGCCGCTCAACTGATCAGTTACATTGAATAATGGCTTATTGCACTCTTGAACGATTACATTATTGTCCTCTGAAGACGTTCAGCTCATTGGAAAGTTCAAAACCACAATGAATGCATTGCATTTTTCAAACACCCTACGAGAAACAACGTCTTCAAGAGCGGATGAATTGGGAAGCTGACGAAAATAAACCTAAACTAACGAAACAACGAGGTTACTGATAGTAATTGGATTTGTAACACAGGCAACAACTTTTTTTTTTTTGGAAAAATTTCATGCTCGAGAAAGTCGCGGTACCACAGCTCGGCAATGGCACCATATATTTCAAAAGTTGTCACATCAGATAAGTTATTTGGGTGTGAAGGCGTTTCATTTTGATTTTTTTAATTTCAAAAATAACACTATACCTTTGCAATGAAATTTTACCATTTTTTACTCAATATTTTTATCCGTGTGATCAAAAATCATGAAATTCCTTGACAATTCATCGAAGGCCCAGTAAAAATGCTATGATAAGCGAATGCGCTGATTCATTTGCTCAGTACATATGACATGGTGTTTACCAAAAGTGCACCCACCTAATTTGCTTCAATGTAACTGATTGGTTCAGTGAATGGCTGTCAACAAGAACGACGCATCAATTGAACAAATGAAATGAAGTCGAGAGCGGGATGTGTGACAGAGACTTTAAAGTAGACGTTGAGATATAGTTGAAAATAGAAGGCAAAATACGGCAAAGAATGAGAATTCCATAGGAGAAGTTTCCAGAGAATGAAACCGATTAGGAATTGATTGCATAGAAAGGAAATTTTCAAGCCACTGAATAAACTGAACGGGCTACGAGGACGCCTCAAAATGAACCATATTCAAAATAAAGTTTCACTTGAGTGATTGCTTGAGCAAGACATAATCACAAGCCCTATGAGGACACAAATAGATATCGAAATAAACAGTTAAGTCGAAACGTGCTAAGCTGAAGTCATTCGTCAGGATAACATCCGTAAAAGATTTTCCGACGCCTAATATTCCACTATAGGATCACTCTATATGCCGACGGGAATTTACGTTATCTTGCTTCTATGTGATCTCTTAAGCTTACCAGCTTAACGTTCATAGATATTTTAGGGCAAGAAACTCATTTATTTCTACGAGTACGCGACACGACACGACTTACTAACAGCAAGAAAGATCTGACATTAATATTCTGTTATCTTAGACAGATCTTATGAACGCAGAAAAATTTCATGATACTTCAGGGTTCAAGGAGGAAAACGGCAAAACAACCGAACACAATGAACACAAAGGAGCAGCAATAATGGCAATGATGTGGCTCTGTGTATCATATCAACATTGCCCATTTTAACATCTTAGATATGTGTTACCATTTTTTTAAAAGGTCTTTTCTTTATATGGAGCCATTCATCCAATGAGAACGAACGAAATGCGTGCATAAAAAGTCGACACTAAAAGGTCATTACAACAACAAAACAGATGGGATTCGCTCGATAATGCACTGCGATAATCAACAGATGCGTTCGTTCGTGTCGCTTAATTGCGCAGAATGAAATGAAAAAAATTTTTTTCAGTTAGAATTACTAGGATAACCACTGAACTAAAATGCATATTCCGTAGAAGTGGGCTGTTAAAAATCCACATTCTTACCACTCGCAACTATGCTATTCACTCAGTTACTAGGCGTTTTAAATGCTGAGCTGCAAATGATAGAGGAAAAACCGTCGATAAAGGGTTCTCAAGAACATTTCATTCTCATCCGAGATTTGGTTAGCTTAAAGGAATTGGATGCGGGAAAGTTCCGGTGATTTAAGATCTTTAAGATTTTTATCAGAACTAACCAACTACATTTTTGTTTCCATCGAACATCTATTGCATGTATTCAAAGGAAAATCACTGAATTGATTGTATGAATTTTGAGTTTTTCAATGAGCTTCATAATTGAAGTATTCAGATGGCTTGGAGGTTTTATCAGTTCCAATCAATTTATTCAACATGAATGAAAACGAAGAGCAGTCAATCAGCAAACCTCATCGAACGTCCATTTCGTCGTATATTCTTGGTCAACCGTTTCTTTCGGCATTTGCGATGAATCGACAATTTCATAGTCGATCTTCTTGTATTTAGCGCCGGTTGGCGTGGTCCTCATCTCGACTCCCGGATGTCTGAGTTCCGGTAAATCTTCGGCTTTTGGACCACCCTGAACATACAGATTTATGATCGACTTTAGATCAGATATGAATGATCAATGTATATTTATTGTTGAATCAACCATATGTATTTAGAGCTCATATGAAGTACGCCACAATTCAAAGACTGAAATGATTCCCAAAGAAAATATCTTGATTTTTTATAAAAATATTATGATTCTTAATCTGAACACAACGATTAATTACATGAATAACATTGAAATTAGATCCTTTACGAGAAAGTAAGGATATTGAAATTTTAGTGAGCTGAAAATTTGATGCGATGATACGAGTTCACCATTGTTTATGGCAATATTCTCGGTCTGGACGAAACTTAGGAGACAGGATCGGCAGTTTTCAGCAACCAAACCATTTGAAGAAGCAATAATTCATAAACGTACTTCAGCGCTATTTTGAGAATCATGATGATGATCATCATGATGGTTGTTCTTAAGCGAATTAGTGATTTTTCGGAGCCACTTTGACACCGATGACGGTTTCGGACTATCTGGAGGACTCATTTCGAAGTGTTTCGTGGAAATTCGTAGTGGAAAAGGAAAGACAATAGGAGAATAATTTCGACTAGATTTCGTGGACTGTCTTTGGTAAACTGTTCAGCGAATGGAATGTTGCGAAGACGTTCAGATGATGTAATGTGCATCAACCATATGCATGCATTCAGAGCTCAAAAATGAAAAGCACAAAAATCGCTTTCGAAGAAATTTGCTTGTGTGTAGTTGAACCAGCGAGCGATATATTACAATATGAAATATGGAATGTTCAGACGTAATGGAATTCAGTTTGCTAAAGGAAACAACACGGACGGACGGAGAACTAACTGTGCATTTTCACTTGTAACAATATGAATGTTGTGTTGATTTCATGCAGTGATTTGCTGCTGATTGAAAACTCAAGAAAACGGCATAATATACATAAATCTTTATTGTGCTCTTACTGCCACTCTGTCTTATTTGTTTCTTAACAAGGTATCGTTCATGTTCGTTGATTCGATGCTGCAAACATCAAACACTCAATATCGAACATTCATTATTAACGGTAATATTATTTATTATTCAAACACTGTTATTGGTATTGTCAACGCTAAGCCAATGACATGTGTTCATGCAATAACCAGTTGCTTCACTCATAATTTCTTTCGTTATTTGCCCATGAAGTTTCGTCATGTTTCATTTGATCAATTGACTGCTGTCTGGGGCTATGCATTGCCTGATTAGATGTTTTTCGTTTCGAGAAAAGGAACGAGACGTTTTTTGAGGGTATTTTTTGGCTGATTAATGATGATACCCCCAACAGAACTGTAGAACCGGTCGGTCGTACACGTAAACAGGTCAAGGATACTGACAAAGAGACAGGTGTTATGTTGTGGTTCTTTGATGCCTATGATAGGACTAATCTAAACGAGAGTTCATGGTGAATTAGATACGATGACAGTTTCAGGAAGAATTTATCGTGAAATATCATAGATTCAGAAAGGGAAATTATGTTTAAACATGGGTATCTATGGAGTTGATAATGCTAGGCATGGATTTCATTTGAATCTAGGTTTGGGTGGGTGATTAGCCTCAATGAAGGGAGCCGATGGTGGTTTGAACGAATTTTGAACTCTCATTTGCAAATTTCATCACGAAAATAATCCGAAACGATGCTTCAGTTGGCGTTGTATTTCAAATTAGTCACAAACATTTGCTTTTTTGAATAATTAGTTGTAGAATAAAATTTTAAGCGGTTTTTGTAAATGAGTACCATTGGATGCGAGGACAACAAACTGCAAAGCTCAATGCAAATACTTTAACTTTATCGCTTAGACCATAATTCACGGCTAAGATTCAGTTGGTCGAAGTCCTTACTGGATACAGAATTCTTGAATAAACTTTCAAACAGGATATTAACCGGGTAATCACAATATCGAGAGTTACATCCTTGTGCGGTCTTATTTAACAGATCCAATTCATTTGAAGCCCAATGAACTCCAGCAGTTTCATTACCGATATGTTATACTGTATATGTCAAACTGATCTAAGTTGATCGATTCAATTAACTAAACAGTCTGACACTGTCTTGATTTGACCTATTTCCAACAAAACTGTCATATCTTTTCCCAATTTTAAAAATCTAATTCATTCCGCCCAATTTCGGATCATAATTCTCCAATGCATTGAACTGAATTAAAGTGACATGAATTGAATGCACTAAATTCTTTTGTTCGAAATCACAGTAGTAGCAAATTTTCGAAATCGTAGAAAACATCCGGCGATCACATTTTGACACTGCACTTTTCATTTCATCAATAAGCAAATAACAAATCAACAATTGTTTGCTAGTGGTGGGCGTAGTAGGTTGAACCCTGAGTGCACTTCAAGTTCTATCACATTGATGTTTAGGTAGTAGTCAGGTTTCAGTGGTTTTTCTGCGTGCATACCTTCACATCACTTGTTTGCAAACTTTTCATTCGGACTCATCACTGAGCTATATTCAAATGGAACAACAACAGTTGGACAGGTATCTCAACAGGCAACACAATAGTTTCGTTCGAACTCAGCTTAATTTTTTGTTGAAAATATGAAACTGCAATCAACTCAACTGTCGAGAGTCGTTAGAAAACAACGAGCCTCTTTGATGGAGTATTTGGATTATTTGGTTTTTATAGAATGTTCGCGATTAAGTTCGTGCATTAGTCATCATCTTCATATTTATGTTAACTCGTCGCATGTTTTTTGTTGAACACCTGTTGTTTTGCGATTAGGAGCGTGTGTTTGTCATTGCTATTATTCGTCGAGACTTTAGGTGAGTAAGAGAGTGAAAGAATGCACTGAAGAAGTCGTTAATTCTAAGTCGCTCTTAAGATGTGTTTAAAATTCCAAAAACATACAACAATAATCACCTACTAAAACATTCCTGAGTAAATGTGTTGTTCTTTTTATCACGGTTCCTACGTACTCAGTTTTCAAACGTATTGGATTCTTTTCAAGCACGCAAAGTTATTGTTCTATAACTGGCAAATGACTGAATATACGTTTGATAGGGCAATTTTGCGAGTATAGTGATGATTGACTGCGGAGCTGATTTGCATATTGGTTAGTGTATGTGGCGATGAATTAATCGTTGTTGTGGCTGTCTATACGATTGTTGAGAGATGTTTAGCCTCTCCAAAACGGTTCGAGCCGGAATTTCGCAATATGAACATGCTTGAAATACACATCAGTAACGATAACAATGTCTATGTTGAAGGCGCATTTTGTTGCGCTTATCAGAGAATCTTTAGCAAATTGCTGCAATCTCTCAAAAATTAGTGGCAATTGCAATTTAAAATTGAAAAAATGCAAAGGCAGAGAGGTATTATTGCTGTCTAAATTGTCCAAAATGTAGTAGAGAAATTGGATGATAAATTTCCAAACTTTCAAAATCTTTCAGAATCCTGATATGTTTTGCAGAACCTCAAGTCAGTCGTTCACTAAATTTGTTTTCAGTCTGAAGAGATGGTTGTAGACCAATTGCTTCAACACTAACATTTCGATAAGTCAAAAGATTGACTGAAAACTTCGATTCATTGCGATATTCTGAATTGTTGTGCTCTAGGAAGAATGGTACTCTTCAAGTGTTCTGTAAGATAACGAAAGAAGTGATAGGATGAGACTGTTCCAAAATGACTTCAACTTAAAACTTTAAACACACTGGCAGAAATGTGTTGGCGTTATGAGAAACTGTCGATCATCAAAAATTTTTACGCTGACTGATAAATGAGCATTTATGATGATGCAATGCTCGCAGCAGCCAGCAGCACATTTTTTGGTGCGTCATTAAAAAGTTGTTTCAGAGCGCAGCTGACGTTAGCGATGAGAACGAACGCTTTAAGATATTGATAGGATGAAGCTGAGAATGAACGGATCAGATTGGATCATATGTTTCGGATGTCTGACTTTTGCAAGCAACGCTCAAAATCATGGTTTCGCAATAAAACTAAATGATCACATTAGATCTGAATGTGTAATTATTGTTGATTACTTTCGTATGAGCATAAATTTTGACCAAAAAACACAAATCAAAAAACCTCCGGTCTGAATATAACAACGCTTCGATTCGTTAGCCAATTTTGTGGGTATTTCCGGTAGTAGGCTGCATTGCTTTGAAGCGGATTCAGCTAGATTAAGAAGTTCGGATAATGAAAGATGAGCCGAAAGTATGCGAGACAAAAAGCATACGGTTCTCGCAGAATAATGTGTTGACAGCTGTACTGAAGTGCAATTGTATCTTTACAAAAAAACGACTCTTCTGAAGCTAATAGTTGGAATTCAGTTTTATGGGCAAAAAACTCATTTGTTATGAGTTTGATGGCAAATGGCTGAAATTTTATCTCATAGTCAGAAATATATCATTTTAGTTTCGGTTGATTTTGTTGATCTGACATTTTACCGGAAATTCTCGTGAATCTAAAATCCAAGTACTGCGAAATGTTGGGTATATGATTGATTTTTAGTGATTGACGACGTGAAAGTTTGTTTTCGTTACTTTCGTTGCAATATTACCATCAGCAGTGATCAGTGAGAGCTGTTCACTACCCGGTGAACGAACTGATTCAACGAAACAAACAACAGCTATGAAAACGACAGACTCCTTGAATTCTTTGCGATGAAGTGGCTCGATTTCAATGGAAACGCAAATAACACGAATGTTCTGTTGAGTGTTGAGTTGTTCGCTTTTCTGTAGGTGGACGGAACGTGTTAACATTGAATGGAAAAAATTGCCTCAATTCGATTCATACACTGTACACGAAACAACTATCGAAGAACGAGAAGGCTTGATTTCTGAACGAATATCAGAAGGTTCAAATTTTTCATTTAGTCGTATAGATGTTAACTTGTACTGTACGTAAATTATAGAATCTGACTAGGACATGGTTTCAGTGATCAAAATCGCATGATTTCTTCATTTTATAAAGGAATTGTACATTGAGACGGTATGAAATATGTTATGAGGATTTGGCATGCTGACAGCTGCAAACAGCAGAAAATATTGCAAAAGAACTTGTTGATCACTACTGCTCCAAACCAGTGATCAGTTATTTTTAATGAACACTGCGATATAGGCAGCAGCTGGACTCAGAATTTCATCGATAAAAATAGCGAGCGTTTTTAAGATGTAACATGTGAAGAGCGTCAACTCACTCATAAGAATGACTCTGCTCTCGAATAACTTATGATCAATGAATCCAAGAAAGTCACTGAGATTCAGGTGAAATCCACATAATCATTCGAAGCATCCATTTAAACAGTTGAATTTTCGAGCGCGTTGTCTCAAAAAAGAAGTGTCCGAGCCTACTTAATTCCAAAAAGAAAGATATCACAAGAATGACTGACGACTGATAAAACAGTCTTTAGCAAAAACTAAGAAATACGATTCTTCATTAGTCCATCATATGCAAGTTCAGGTATTGGTCCATGAAGACGTTTCTAATAGAATCAGAAAGAAGATTCAAAGTAACGCACGAAAAATAAATCAACGAATGAAACAAAAAAGAATAATGGATACCTTCGGACTCCACTTAGAGCTTTCCATCCAATTCCGTTTGGCATTCATCTCGAACTGCTGTGCTAGAGCACTGACTCCACCGTTCTTTACTGGCTCTTTTTGAAGAGGCGGAACACCACTGGAAACAGCAGTAGCAGCAGCAGTAGCTGTAGAAGAAGTAACAGGAGTGGATGTAGGAGTGCTGGGTACACGTGGCTGTAAAATCAACACAAAAACAATATATATATCACTGAACTTCATCGAGCGAACTAGATTATGCACATTTTGTTATCACAAACGAAAAATCTCCATCTCCAAGTGAACACTTCACTTCAATTTAATGTTCGATACTCTCACAAACACCTATTCAATGCGTTATTCATCAAATTCAAATACTCAATCACTCTAAAAAGCTCATCCAGACTAGCTGTACTTAAGACTTTACTAATGATTTTTCGATAGAGTGCTCTTGATTGATTGAAATGATCGATCGATCGATTGCTTGTTTGAAGTGGAGGCAGTCAGTGTGAATTTCTGGATGAATCCAGGGGTGCTGGCTTTGCCGAGTGGCTGGCGTTCTGAGATGTTATGGAAAAAGTTCCAGTTGTTAACGTGTTCCAGTGGGATATAATTAGATCAGACGATGATAGTATCAAATGGCGATAATATTCTTCTGGACGATTGATTGCTCCTCCGACAAAAACATATTTACGCAAAGCAGAATCGAAGCGATGAGAATTCATCGAATATCACAATCCTTATCAGCCAATAATCAGCAATGACTATCAGAACACCACTACGATGATAAATCAATCGCAGATCTGTCAGCAACAGATCACTTACTAAAGCCTTTTTGCCATGCCACACAATAGCAGCAGTATTCATTCATCGCCACTAATACTCACTGAATCAATATGATAACTAATTTCATATTCAGTATGTTAATGAATGTGTATGCATAAAAACTGCATTATGAAATGTCGAATGAGCACAATTGCAGAGTATTCACCTAAACCCACAATCCCGTCATCGTAAACAATTTCCGACTGTTAAATGAAAAATTGCGAGATATTCAATTTTCGGATGCATTTGTGGGATACGCAGTTTATGCATGATTCGTCCACACTTCGTATGACAATTCATGCAAAATGATTGTCTATCATTTCAGCTAATTTTCATTTTACAGTTACAGTTTAATAGATTGGCAGAAAAATGCGAGACTTTGCAGTATCAATGCACAAGTTTGCTGGTAAAATGGAGGTGTTCGTTCTCAAAAATCAAGAAAACAAAAAAGTCACTTCAACAAAGCGATACCTATTATTGATTGCACTTTTTGGCAATAAAATATATCGCTCAAAACTGATCATCAATCACTGTCAAAACTGTTGATCATTAACATTCAATGGTATTTTTCTTGGGACTGAAAATGAGATTTATTTGCTCAAACTATGAAGGCTGACAGATTTTAAAAGTATATTCTCAGTAAAAGAGCCATTATTATTGTTGATGTTTGTTTTTTTGCTGGTGAGAGAATTAATGAAAACTCGATTACCTCAATTGCCTGGTTCGGAACGAACTGAAAAAGCATTTTCAGCTCAGCAACTTGAAGGCGTACGCTAGTCATGATAAATACGCGATGCAGCAACTATCCTACTGCAGCAGCATGTTTTCGTTGCGAATAACAACAACAAAAGCACAAAGACAATACGTGCATTGTTTGTCGAACAATTTGGTGTGTTCGGAATTTAGAGCACTGTGCTTGAAATGAATCATGAATTGAAATTCGTAAATGAACAAATTGCTGATGAAAGAAAGATGAATGAAGGAGAAGAGACGAGAATACAATAAAATTCATGAATATTAATCATTGTGCTTGTGGTTCCATGATTCCCACATGCTTGTGGCATGATCACGATTTTGGTGGAAATGGTGTGGAGAGTTGATCAAATTGCTTGCCTTCCATATTCATTCATGCATTCCAGATACTCTTAATTTCAGATTCATTCATAGCAATCTAGCTGCCTGTCTGCTTGTTTAGGCTTTGTGCTTGCGTTTGTTTCAGCATTCACATTTTCGTGTGCATTGCATGATGGTATTTGCATTTCGAAGTGATTAGCAATCAACTAGTCAATACACATATCTATCGTACACTACAACAATACAAACAAATTTTTGGCGGAATTGCATTAATTAATTCGTCGTGAAAACTCTCTGATGATTTCGATGAATATTACATGAGAATGCATAGCTGAAATTGTACATTTTCGCTTACTACCGAAGCAACGGAGATGGACTTAACGAACGAACTTATTGCGGGACTTTGAGTTTTACAGATCGATGAGTGTAGCTACGTTCATGATGAGAAGATGAAATAATACGGGACAGGTGGAGTGAATAAGTGGTTTACTCCAAAAAAATGATGAATGTCTCAGCAACTGACCATCATCTCTTGTTGACGAATCTCTTCAGTGGTTTTAGTCGTCTTACTTAAGAGTTTCTTCAGTTCAGTGGTAGTCGTTACCGTAGTTTCGGTAGTGCGTGGAAGAGGTGGTGCTGTAGGAGGTGAGTGACTCTTACTGTACGTTCCTTTTGGCGTGACACTGAAAATTAAACTCTGTCAGATCAGATGAGCAACTCGAAATGAATTAGATTGATATTCAAGAATATTAAAGGCAGAATGTGTTGGATTTTCGGTTGTTTTGTGCAGATGATGGGTAGTGAACTTGGTTAGATGATAATGAAGACTGATATTCGTTGTCAGGGCAGATTTTGAGTTTTCTTTAAGGCGAATAAACTGAATGAATTTCCTTTAAGGCCGTTTCAATACCATATATGTGCGGTTACCGCTTATAGTTGACATTTTCAATTCACGAACTAATCAAGTTAAGTGCTGATGATAGCGATTAATAGGGAAAATCACCTTTGCACGGTTCAGAATATGTGATGGAATATGGATGGAAACACATGGTCTAGTTCACGCCGAGGCGATTTTCCATATCAACTGTTAGCACCAGTATTTATGTTCACTATGCGTATATCAAAAGAAAGGAGAACCGACGGGACAAAAGAACATGCAAACCATGTTCACTCGATCAAAAGAACAGTACAAATCATGCTTTTCAAATGCTTCACTCTTATTCAATAGAATGAACTATTTGCAAAGCAAAATTTAGTCCCCAAATATGCTCGCCTAAATCAATAACAAAATTTGAGAATCAATTGGTTCAGGTAGCGAACAAGGCAAGTTGCTCATTGAAAATTCAAGAAAACAAGCAAAACTTACTGGGAATAACTGCTGCTTGTGTGTTCATAATTATAGAGGAACACAAACTTCTTTGTAGAGAACATATTAATTAAACTTCTAAGTAGAAATCGTCCTTATTTGCAAAACGACTTGGGTGTTATGATGAGACAAAAATGAATGACGCACAAAATGAAGAAATAAAAGAATATTCTTGAATTGGCAAATGGACACACACGCACAACACTAGAAACGCACAAGCGGATGGTAAATGCTGCTGGTGACGGCTACAAAAATTCTTTGAAATTTCATTCAGGATTGAGGAGCGGCGTGCTGAACGTGTGCTCCGAAGAGTCAGTCAGTCACTCGTTTTTGGAAATATACATTCATCAATGATGATTGATAATGGTACATTTGATTGCATGGAAATTACACTCTTTTGTTCATTGAGGCGGTGATCATTTTCTGGAATTTTTCATCTTTCAGAGTTTTTTTTTCACTCGATCATCGCCAACTTTTCCATTTCCGCTATCAGTGTGTCGTCGTCGATGAAGAATGAGAAAGAATGTGTGCAAAATTTTTTGCTTCAATAGGCAATGATTGCTCGTATCACTGCAAGAGATCATTTCAAAGCGGCGCAATATCAAACCATAAAAGGATCGCATGCGTTGCACATGATTTTTGCCGTAATTCACAGAACGTGAAGCAATTCTATGGGATGACGCTGCAGGGCTTGGAATAGTGTTCTGCGAGAGCATGATCCGTGTTGTTAACTGAATAGAACGATGACAATTTTTGCTTCGTAAAGAGGACCGATCGACTCGAACCGGTCAGCGTTGTCGTGATTCGACAACGCTGAGCTTATCGCCGCTGGATGAATATGGTCGAGATGAGATTCCAAAACAAGACTCAAGAAGATCAGTGACAGCCTAAGATATAGAATTTATTCATTTTTACTGGAAATACGATACCACGAAAAGAAGAAAACGATTATAAAAAAGAGGCACTCATGTAATCGACTCAGCCAAAGGTAGTTCTTGATCACAGATCTATTCGATCTCGTCTTGTTTGCATGATTATGGGGTCGCCCACCAATTATAAAGTTAGGTTGGAGTATTCAGAGTCTCATTTCATCTCACATTCAGCAAAATTTATGCTAACAGAACATCCATCTAGATAGAACACTTCTCATGGATGAACAATGACTTCGACTATTTTTTCCCAATAGTTCACCGGATTCACACAGGCCGCTAACTGAATTTTCATTCTTTTCAGTTTTGATCTAATCTTTCTCATGTCTCCTATATGTTAAAAGCATTATACTGCTATCTTATAAAATTGATATATATTATCTTATAAAAAAATACTGCTATCTTATAAAATTCTCTTCAGTAACAGCTAGCTAATTCTTTCATCAAATTCTCGTTCTTCCACTGCTCTCTTATTGCTTATCGGATTCTATTGCTGAACTGATTATCACTAGCGCATCAAGTACACTGCGTTGGGTGGTTGAACTTGAAATGGATAATCGTCACTCATCGACCATAATTCCGAATGATAATTTTATTTACGGTTAGTGATAGCAATTTAAAGACACGCTTCTGAGATCTAAGACATTTGAAACAAATCAGAAATCATTCAGTAAACAGTCCTCGCAAGATCTGAGAAGGTGCAGTGGTTTTGCAGGGACGTAAGATGTGGTTTTATGTGATAGTGGCGGAGAATCATCCATGTGAACGTAACAAGCTTACGATTAGTGTATTATTGAGTGAATGAAATAACCATGAGAGTTGAGTTTGACGAATGAGGAACAACTGACCTAGACCAATAAACTGGATCGGATGAACCACCAAATCGGGTTCTTGCCACTTCCAAAGCTTGCTCGCTTCGATAGGCAGACTCAACGTTTCGCTCAAATTTTTCTTTTCGTTGCTGTGGGGGTTTTTGCGTTTGCGCTTGACTTTGGCCACCGATAATATTGTCGTAATCAGTGATAAACTCGCGAAGTGAACCGGATTTCGATCTGTAACGGACGAAAAAATAATCCATGATAAGGCATTAATTTGCTTTGAACGAGGAAGAAATGAGAAAGTTTCCAACTACAATGTGCTGTCACTGCTATTTGATTCGAATGGAAGGAGTTCAGAAAAATCTGCTGTTTCCAAGTGGACACAGAAGCTTCGAATGTGCATAAATCTATCAGCTGGACAGATCTATCTATCGCATAGATCAAAGTTGGAAATGAATCCATATTTCATTGCGAAACAAATTTCGCCATTTAAAAAGATGAACAATTAGTCACAGTTACTGGCGGCTTCTCAGACAACTTTTTCTTCTGCGATAAACGATGCATTCAGCTGTTTCTCATAAGTCCAGTTGCATCGTATCGTAACAGCGGATTCAATTGGATATTGAAACCTCAAAAAAGAAAAGCTTTCCCATGCTCCAACACATTTCCCTCGTAACTAATGAGCCTTCTTATGATAATGGCTCATCACGACTGTTATGGTTGCTCAATTCATTTGGTTTCAATTGTTGTTTTTTGGTTTCTTTTCCTTTGATATCACATTTGATATGGTTTTTCGAACGAAGACCGGTTCGGCTGGTAAACAACGTTGTAGTGGAAAGAAAAATGGTTGCTGCTTGCGCCTTTCGAGGTTACATATAATCTGTCAAATTCGATGATAAATATGAATGGAGACAGCGCTTGTTCATCTTGCACGTACTCGATCAGTTTAATATTATTTGAAGACAAAATTAGCAAAAGAAACTTTTTTTAAAGTGTAAACAAATACACTCTCAACACTGTATTGAAGAGGTCAATGTTCTCTTCAGAGTGCTGCTGCTAGAAGACGACGACGTTCGCTTAAAATAAACTCTTTTTAATTGACATTTCAAGACGCGAGATCTTTGGTTGGGATTGGAAAGTGAATTGTACTGAATCTTTGTATTCACCATTCTTAATCACCTTGAATTGTGTTCACACAGTTCGAGACGGCAATTCGAAGTTTTCAAATACATAGAAATCCAATTTATAAATGGTCATTGCACAGAAAAGAAGAGAGAAAGCGGCAACGATATAAATGATGTCTAACAATTCAAAAAAGCGTACGATCCTAACGACTTGTTGTGATTGCTGATTCAACGAAATGAACGAATAGATTTCAGTTGAGCGAAGTCAAAATCTGAGCTTATGATAAGAAAACATTTCGCTCTACCTCGCTTAAGATGAATTTCCAAGGAAAGTTCCTCGCTATCAGTGAGTATCAGACACAAAATTGTGTCTGCATGAAGCACACAAAAACATTTGTTTCTTATTTGTGTATGATACAGAAATGTCAAATTCCTCGGTGAATGTCAACAAATGGACTGCTAAGACGATTCAAGAAAGGAGGATTAACACCAAAGAATAAATACACACGATTTTACGCAGCTCAATAACAATTCACTGAGTCATCAGTAAATTCTCTTCGATTAACAACTCATCTCTTTAGAGCAACTCCATCCACAGTGATGGTTGTCTGAGCGAATACTAAATACTAAATAAATACTAAACTATAAATACTAAATAAATAAATACGAATACTAAACTTCTGATAAGTTTGACCCATTTCCTGGCTCACGTAGGTTTTCTTTCTGACGACAGTTGATAAAAATTTCCGAGAATGGTGCATCATTAGTCAAGATGTTTGTCACACTTCAAGGATGCACAAGAAATTTTCTGCTCACACAAAATATCATGAAACAATCGTTCATCATTGTCTATTTCTCAACGAGATAATTTCTCATCGACCAAAAGACATCTAAAAATTCGGAAACGTTCCGAATTTTCAACAGATTGTTCCACAAAAATGGTGCTGAAACACTCAAGAAAGTGTTATTATTCGGGAAGAGATGAATGAAAAATGATATTATTATTATAAAATTATGAAATGAAAAATCGCCCACCCGCATTCGCATTCGCAGAAAAAAAGCGCAGTTTGCGTGCTAACGTCGACCACATCTGTCTTAGTGAATAAATAGAAATTGAGAAGCTCACAAGAAAGTCGTATCATCGAAAATGTGATACTGTCAGATAATATCAGTCAATAGCCTGATGATATTATCACCATCCGCTTCTGTGAACACTCGTAAGTCGTGTGTGATGAGCTTAGTTGAGATTGAATGCGCCACAAAAAAAAACAGAATTTAAGGAGAATCGTGGCTGATGATAACCCTATGTAAGATGTTGATGGTGGGTCTATTGAGAAAAATTGATAAAATAAATTTTATGATGATGTAATCTCTCAGTGTTTCATTTCGTTTTTATGTGCATGCGTGTGTGTATGATTTCAGTTTGATCCCATTTGTCATTGATGGAGCAGCGAATGCGTTGTTGTAAAAATGATTATTCGCTGTAATGGCGGCGTTCTGGGTTTGTTGCGGGACTTCTGAGAATTGCAAATTTTTGACGGTTTTTTGATTGAGATGAACTAAGGTGTGGCGGCGACACAGAAATGATACGTACGTTTCATATTTTGTCATTTCGCGAAACGTTCTCAACTAAATTGAGCGCACAAATCAGAGATGATTAATTACTGAAATTGGCCGAAAAGACAACTGATTACATAGATTTTGGATGATATCCGATTCATTCATCAACAAATCATGTTAACTGTCCGCAAAAGTCAGTCACTCATTCGATTCTTTATTCCGTCCTCAACTCTTGAGTTGTCATGATGACGATGATGATATTGGACATCGAAATATATTTCTGGCATAAAATCGTCTCATCTCTATGGTAACGATGACAGCATTATTGAGATATTTTGCTGATTTCATCGTCGCCATACGCCTCACCAAAAGAAATAAATCATCAACGTGCCGAACGTTTCCATGCAACAAATGTTTTTTCTGCGTATGAATTTCAAACAAAGTGTTGATTCAAAATCACTCAACAACAATCACTTACTTCCATTGAGTTCGCGTTGAAGAAGAAGACCAAGAACTGGAACGTTGTCTGGCGTAACGTTCGAATATACTAATTTCTCGAATTATTATCTGTCTAGGAGGTGCATCCAAAAAACGATTGCGCAAATCCATATAGTGGATTTTGAATAGCGCGAAATCCGCTGAATAATTCAATGAATATGTCTGTCGTCACCCACAAGGAGACCAAATTCGCTACGAGTCACTACTCAATTCGGTTGACTTGTTAAGACAATGTGATGTACTCGAGAAGAGAATTATGTTGTGTTGTAAGATGAATTTGATTGAGACGAGATGACTGAGCAAAGGACACCACCACCACTACTTTTGTTTGTGGCGTCGAATCACTTCTGTGAAAAAGCAACAACACAAATAGGTGAGTTGGGCAATTTGAGAATGAGTTTAGTGTCGTGTCACGAGTTTTTTTCTTGGCAAAAATTGTTTTTCGGTTGATTCAGCGCAATCGTCGAGAATTTTCCTCCTGCAATCTCAAGAACAGGGAGGGCACTCTAGAGAGGGAATTGAATTGAGGGCGGATGATTCTCAGCTCAGCTCACTGTTCGCTTGTTTCTAGATGTCCCTCGTTGCCGTTCTAATTTGGCTCTTTCTCCCTCTAATTTCATATTGTCATCGTACTTCTTAGCTTTTATTTTGTTTTCCACTAATGTTTCCAGTTTTATTCACGAACGCAGCAACATTTCCAAGCGGCTGAAGAAAATTTCAATCAGTCGGCAAGGAAATTTTTAATCGAATGAGGCAGAAAATGATGCGAAAAAAACGGCGAATTTATCGCCCGTGAAGGTCATGAACATTTTGGCGGAATTGATTTGATTTATAAGAAACAATTGATGAAGTAAGTGCTGTGGAATATTATTAATAAAATGCATGTAATTCGCTAATTTATCGTTGCCGATTCCGGTTTTGTGGTTTTAGACCGAAAAGGTTTGTTTTTTTTCTGCGCTGTTGCAGCGGTCACATTCAATTATCCTCCGAAAGTGATGACACCTGAACACTTTCGTTAGGAAAGATCAAATGAGAATTTGAGTCGGCAGTTGAGAAGATGACTCGGAGAATTTTCGAAACTGAGCATGGATCGCAGGGATTTGCAGCGTTTTCGAAGATAATGAAAGTAATGCTGATGGTAAAATGGGAGAATATCGAAGGATATCGGACGCAGACTTGAACTGCACGGCCAAATACCCGTTGGCATTAGCAGAAAGCTTTTGGCCTTCAATAATCAACTATAGATCCTGAAAGAGCCTAAAGAGGCGAATCGGCTTAATTCGTAAGATCACTTTAATCTTTGAATAAGACCAAATGCTGACGGAATTCAAAAAAAAAAAGAATATGAGACGAGGTAGCAAGCATATCCGAGTTCTGGGTTCAGGGGAGATGTATTAATTGATCAGAGAGAAGATTGCATACTAAATTCTCGACTATTCCGAAAGCAAAATATCAGAAGTAAAGTTTTTGCACAGTTTAATTCATAGAAAACATCTTGTACAAGTCAACAAAACTTCTGACTTACTATAGACAATAAAAGAACAAAGGTTACAAATGTGCTCACTCTCACGATCAGTGTGCTGGCTGCTCCTTTTCAGTTGAGGACGACGAATGAATGATCTGGGAAGGAACTGGGAAAGTTTTCGTCTTAAGCTTGTTTTTAATGGTTTGTAGGCGTTATCAACAACGCAACATCGCCATCGTTCTGGCGGAAATTTTTCTTCAAAAACGCATAAATTCAATTTTCAATCAAATCAGAAGACATAATGACAAGATTGAATTATTGCGAAATGAATGAACAAATTGTTTTTTGTGTGAAATGATTCATGATTCATCAACAGGTTCTACTGAGAATGACTGAAAACATTCGTCGACACTTATGAAATGAAATACAATCCCACTAGAAATACATTGTCATGTGATATGGGTGAGGTGACTTATTATCAATTATGGTTGCACATTTGGTGCTGTTCCTTACAGTTCTATATGGCGACAAGGGAATTCTTAAGCAGTGAATAACATTCAAAAGGAAATTCAAGCACTTTGACAATTCCATGCAACCTATAGCATGATACTGAAACAGATCAGTTGGACTATGAGGTTGCTCCAGATCATTTGCACTTACCAGACGGTGTTTGAACTCGCTGCTTTTTATCAACTCATGTTGTTCTCTTGAAATTAGACAATTACTAATTTAAGTTTGTGACAGAGTGGATTTGTTCCTATAATTTGAGAATGTACATCGCTAAAGTAACTGATTAATATAGTCAGTACAGAATTTGTTGTCTTTGGCGATTCGAGAACGGCATTTCTGCACTGCCGGAGACAATTTGGATACTGTCTTTGGCGTCAAATATTCAAGCAAACAACATTCTAAATCTGAGGAAACGATACGGTAAAAATTGAATTTTACCAGTGTAAACATCATTTGCATACACGGTTTATCAACGACTTTCCTAATGCTATTTGAGTGATTCATGGATATGGCAGGTATTTGCGATTGGTTCAGTCGATTAATGAATGTTCACAGGATTTCGGATATCACCTTGCATCATTCTGGGATATGCGACGAATGCAGCAACCAATGTGGTGGTATCTTTGAGGCGAAAATTTCCAACTGTTTTGGTTTTCTAGATATAATTAATTTTGAAATGTTATAATGAACCTGATCAAAAACCTATAGAAGTCTCAGAACTGTAGCCGATTCCATTGGTGATTCAGAAGAGAACACCAAAAATTTACCAAAACGATTTGCTCAGCGAAGCCAGCCAGCTCATTTTTGTTTGTCTTATTTCATTGTTCAAGCATTTAAAGCCGTCGTCTATTTGGAAACGAAAATTTCTCTGCTGCAGGAATTCTTTTGAATGCCAGACAATATGGAAGGGATTGAAATGTTACATTTTCTTGCCAGCTTATACCATTCAGAACAACCATTTCAATACAGAAAGGTTTAGTCATCTGAATTGATTCATTCTTTACATTAGTGGACTGGCTGAATGAACATGACTGTTCAAAAACTCAAGAATTTTGATGTAAACCAATCAAGGGGAGAAAAGAGCAATTCCATAGAAATCAAAGCGTTCATGCATGTAACTGATCAAAAATCATCAATAGTCGATCAAAAACATGAAATGATTATTAAACCTGATTATAAGGCTAATGGCAGATTAGGGATGAGATGTGAGTGCATCAGCATGAGGAAGCAATCGTCGTTAAGTCCAAAATACAAGCATGATTAAACGAATCAGATTGTAGATGTTGTATAAAGAAAAATTACAAGTTATCTTTTTTCATCATTCAAGAAATTGCAATGAAATAAGCGAGAAAATAAGTAGTCAGTGAAAGTAAGTGAGCATTCCACGGAAATATCTACTTATTAAGCACTGAACATCTGTTGATGAACACTTTTAGTTTCAATCTGGATGGGAAAGTGACGGCTGAAGAATGGATTCCTCCATTCTGGACATGGACAACTGTAGCAAGTGTTTACGATCAAATCTGACAGAACCTTGGCATGAAAATCAGTTCTTTGACAAAGGAAAATGCACATGGAGTTTACTTAGCGGGATTCATGGTTGACATGACAGCACATTATAGAAGAAAGTTGTCCAAATTTGACAAACGAACTGCGCAAGAAAATACGAAAGTAATATCTTCGAACAGTTTCGGTGCAACACAGCCAACTTGAAATCAATCAAGGTTGCTCAGAAGTTAGAGTGTAAAAGTTGTTGCTGTCACCAACAACACGCACCCTAGCAAATAATTACGAAGCACTGAGCACTTATCGTGTTCGATTGTCATTTAAACATGAAATTTCAACTGAAAAAAACAAGCATTTTCTTCAAATACTGAAACGCTGAGTCATTAGTGATAATAGTTTTGCAATGCGAAATGCTTGTTTTTGTTTGCATCAACCACGAGCTCTCGAGAAATTCATTTCAATTGATCATTTCCGCCCTCTCATTTCGTCAGTTTTCTTACTGTCTTTACTTGATTTGTTCATTCTATTTTGTTTTTATTTTTGTTGAAATGTTGAAAGAAACTGGAAAGAATTACGTAGCTGCTATGTTAAAAGTTAACATGTTGCTGCGATTAATACAAAGTGGATGAAAACATTTGTGGTCAGATCGGATCAACTCGAGTTGAGTCAACTCAATTAATCACAATTCAAAGAGTGATTTATATCGTACATAAATTCAATTGCTCTCAGCCAATACAAACTGCGTTGTGTATTGTGAAACTCGGCAGATATCGCGTAAAAACAAAACGTTCTTTGATAGAAAGGAGCACAACATAAAAAGAGCATGTAACGTTGGAAATATATTTCGAATCCTTGAAATTTCACATCATTTATATTGAAATGCTGTAATATTTTCCACTTCACAGAAGTTGTCGAAATACTTCAAGAACTCAAAAGTTACAAGACATCGAAACACTAAATTGAATGGATGGAATTTCCGCGCATTAAATTTAAACTTCATGAAGTTAAGCATTAATTACTAGTAACAGATGAGCAGTACAAGAAAGGCAAAATATGAAAGAAAACTACATTATCCATGCGGTGCCATCGGATGATCATAAAAATAGAAATTCTTGAACGTGAAGTTACAAACTCTCATGATTGAAGCACAAAATCTCGTGGATGCAATCTGAAACAACACCCAGCAGCACTCATGGCTCACTGACTATATCTAACAATGAAAATCAACCAATAGCTTACAGTAAATGGCAGACACACTTGGTAAGCAATTTCAAGCTGAAATAATAATGACATTTCATAATCGCCCATAATTAGTCATCAGAATTGATTGAAAAGTGCAAAACAATTATTATTTAGAAAGCTCATCGATATCGCCAACTTCCATCAAGGCAATATCAATTTCACTGACTTTTTACGTGCTCCAAAAAAAGCACTCCGTAAACAATGCATGATACGCAAACACGGCAGATGATTTCGTGTTCGGCTTTTGCTTGATGAATTGAGAATCTGCACCATCAATAGAACATAACCAAACTGATTCAACAATAGAAAAACATTCATGCAAATACACATACCTATTCACATAACAGTTATCTAATTCGACCATCAACAGTGTCCACTAGAGTTCTAGTCACCTGTTGGCCTAGTTACATACATCAAAAAATTTGCAGATTGTTCCGTTAACAAACAGCCGATAATAACAACTCTTCATCGCAAACTAACCACCCAATTCAAGACAGTGATTTCGATAAGCACAAAAGCAATCACAGCCGGATAAGCAATATTAAACAAAACAATTCATCGAAGGGAAATTCTTCCGCTCCAAAATTTGCTGGTTGATTGACTAGAACTTTTTAGTTTAGATGTTGATTATGCGAATCAATAGAATTGTTATTAAGAGATTCTGGAAGATAGTCAGAGTCATTCACGCGAAATTTAGACCATGCGGATTGATCAGTTTAGTTGAGCCCTATGACTGTGATCATTTCGGTAGAGCAAAAATTTTTTGGAAATTTCAACTGCGAAAATTTCGATTAGTTGAAATTCTGACTGTAAGGTATCGAAATTTGAATTCAGCGAAAACAGTCATCAGGAAAATGAGAAGTATGACAACCGAAGCCGCTGTATCAATGTGAATGCGATGAAATTTCTTCGTTATGCTTATACTTCTATTATTATCACCATTGCTTTATTTTTAGTCGAGAGACTCTTCGAAATGGCTGTAAATGGGGAATATTCCATTGAATAGCAATTGTGAAATTTTTAAACTGTACTATCATCATTTAGGAGGCGAATGAGCGACTGAAGTGGTGCAACCTTGGAAGAAAATTTCATGTTTTCAATTTTTTTCATTAAATTTCAATACATGTGTCAACACCGTTGCACACTTCATGGCGCTGGCAAACCCATTCAGTAGTGCTTGCCACATCATCATTTCTTCACATGAACGAGCAGAATTATTATGCTACTGTTCATTATTATGTTCAGTAATCAATCATTGATTATGTCATGTTAATGATATTTTTCGGAAACGGCATTCATTGGGGAGCGATTTATTGAGTATAGCAGCATCAGACCGAAAAGTTGGGCAGCACAATTGTAGAGGAGCAGCTCTAAAAATTGGAGAACCCACTCTCCCACTCTGATTGAAAATGCTGATCTCTAAGGGCAAACCTTGTACGTTTCCTCTCAATTTCAGTGACACCCCCCGTACTTTCGTTTGTATGCGATCGAGCCCGTCGATTGCCGTTCAGAGCCCATTCTTCTGCGTCTTCCACATACTCTGCATAGACAGTCGGCCCGTAGTTCACTGTTATTGGCATACGCTGCAATAAATCATTTACATCATTTTCCACCTATTCACGACAATTTTTTTCAAAAGGCAGTTCGGCACAGGAGAATGCAGAGTTTCTTTGTGATTAAAGCGATTGACAAGGTATAATATGAGCTGCTGAGGGAAATGATTGGGCATACGTGGTGAAGTATGAGGAAATTTTCCTTTGAACTGGTCTGTGCAAGACGTTCCAAATCAAGTCCCAGGACCGTATCATCCTAGCGGATTGATGCTAGGAATTTGGCTTGCTCCGCATCAAAACAGCAACAATTTAATTTTTGGTGACTCGGGATCAGTTCAATGAATGTGTTGGGAGATGAATCTTCTGCAATGTTCAGTAACTTACATAAGGTGGCTCTTCCGAATTATCCAACATTGTCTCCATTGCCATAGATATCTAAAATTCTCTTGGTAAAATTTGATTCTTAAGCAATATAAGAACTGAACAAAAGAAAGCTCGCCCCGCAAGTTATGGTTGTGAATAAAATTTCTTTGCGAAATGGCACCCAAACTGGCAAGCAAATACTCGACACAGCGTACTAGATTCTGATTCGGGACTGATATGATGATGTGAAAGTATCGAAAGTGAGTGTATCATTCGTAAGGACTTCGTTTCACATGTACAAAAAAGCAAATCTTGATCACTGCATGATTCACTATATCATAATCATTTTACTGTTGCACAGAGTTGATATTAGTGCTAATTTTTGGAATTAACTGACTGAGCTGATTGTAAATGTCCACTGCCTTAGTAGGTTCTTTTTGCTGCGATTCGTATTTTTTGTTCGCTGTGACCGTCAAGGCGAAAATTTTCAAGTTTATCTCAGCAGGTGGCCACCGAAAGCGTGCCATTTTATTTTTTCTCACCGATTATCAAAAGAAGGTGATCAAACACCCGCTGTGCTTTAAGAACACTTCCTTGTGTTCGATAATTGATGACAGTTTTATGGATGGAATTTTGACTGCTTTTGTTTCAGTTTGAAATTAATGGCAGAAAATATTTCAGACACATTCATCAAATTGTTTTCTGTCTGAGACTGTATCGTCTTAAATTACTATCAACAATTTCGTTTCCGTTGTATTGTAATTTGGATTGCTCGTAATTTGGAAATTCAATGAGACGATGCTTAATTTCAGTGCACCTTGGCAAAATCATTATCATTCAAGTACTTTTTGTGACCTGTATGTTTTGCAATATATAAAGCTATATTTAAGTTGAATCACACCAAAAGCAAGCGAATTCAGTGTGTTCATAAGCTGGAGCTTGATACCCAAAAGCGATCAAAAAACATTATTATAATCGATGAAGCGTTTCAAGCATAAAACGGACTGAAGTTCAAGCAACATACACTTGATGGCCATGACATTGATAATGACAATAATTGAGCAAATGATAGCGAAACAAAAAGAACTTAGGATCGACTCAATAAAGGACCTCATGAACCTCGACTTGCATGAAGCCTCCAGCCTTGCCTTGTTTCACCTAAAATTCCATATTTTACTGTAAAACCGTCTCAAAAATGATCTCATTGGATCGCAATCAATACGATCAAAATGCTTTCAGTTGCTTCCCATTGAAATAATTTCGTTTGATTATATTTTCAGTCATTAGGACTGTCATTGTTACAGAAATGTGAGAAAAGATGCGTATTTCTGAATTCGAGAATAAAAACTCCTTCCTTGAAAGGAATTGCACAAATAGCTTTATTGCGTGAAAATGGAGAAATTTGTGGAAATTGCCGTTTTTCTGGATAACCGAAACTAGTCATTATTGATGACGTTTAAGTTTTTTTAGAAAGAATCGAATTTGCTCGATTGAGAATGAAAATGGTTGACAGGAATATGCTCAATATAATAACTAATTATAATGGCAAAAATTGATCGTATTGTTTTCATGCTAATGAAAAACTCCACAAAAACTTGTCGCTGAGAATTTGTGCTTGATAGAAACATCAATCATTTTTGTCGCTTCCAGAATAATATTTTCAATTTCCAAGGACTGTCTGCAGAGTTTTCAATGGAAACTGCCTATTTGAAGCATTCAATAAGTTTTATTTACTGTGCATCCACCCAATCGTATTGGTTTTCGAAATGTTCGTTCGGTAATCTTGTAAAATCAGTTCGGAATGTGATTGAACCATTTTTGATGGAAAATATTCGTCCCAAATTCAGCAGTTCGTTTTAAATGGTGTTTCCAAATCATTTTTTTCAAAAAGGAAAATTGAACTGAACTCCTAGAAAGTTTTTCGCTGAATGTATGGTAATCTTGAAGGTATACTCAGACTTACTTCGGTACGTTCAACAACCATTCGACTTTTACTTAGCGAGCTGGATCTGGATCGTTGCTCGTAGAAGTCTTCATCAGGGTTTGCTGACAGGTTGGCTAGTGATCTGGAATTGTGAGACGACATCCTCGAACGACCACCTGAACAATTCAGCAAATGTAATTCATCTCTCACCACCCCGTACTTGTCTAATATGTTATGAACGATGTGTGGCTTGCATCCGGGCAGATGTATCTAGGTGACCTCCAGGAATCCGAGTGTCTAAAACTCAGCGACAGAATTCAGTGAAACTGGACAACTACAGAATGGGTGCAGAATCCTTGATAAGGAGAACTTGAACTGAAGTTTTAGAAACAGTTAGGAGACCAACCGATAGATCAGTTAGGCAGCACTCTAGTAGTTACGAGCATACGACAGCAAAGCGCTACTAAACATGAAGAGTTTGTAAAAGGAAGAAGAGTGTGCTTTCTTATTCGTGCAATACTTTGGAAACTAGTAGAAAAAGCAGAACATTAGAAGAGCTTTTGGTTGGAACGCATCTTTTGGGAGGATTTTCAGTGACCGGAGCAAGCCGTTCCGGTGTTGCACTCGACATGCGATTAACTTAAGGAAAAACATGTGGTGAGGAAAGCTGATCGAGTTCACTGAGAATTTTATCCAGATGTCGTAGCGAATTTGCTACCATTGCTATGAATGTGCCAACCCCTACAGCATCAGAAAAATAGCTATATCTCCTCGCAGAGGTGGAATTTTCCAGTGAGCTTTTCATTTTTAGAAAGCAGAGATTCTGCTCGATCGAACGATGTACAAACATCAATATGTTTCCGGGCAAACTTGAGAAGACGGTAGGCTTGAATGTATCAAACCCATATTTCTATAGTAATGTATAATATGCATTGATCTATAGTGATCAAATGCATATTTCCGCACTTAACAATGTTACGGTCAGGATCGAATGACACAAGCAAATCGTGCTCTCCGTGAATGATCTGATCACATTAAATCCGACTCAAACTTCATTATTATCATGGACTTATGGACTTCTTAGCTGGAAAACATGCGAAATCTTAACGTGTTCCATAGACAGGGAATCGGCGATGTGGGAAAGATGGTGAAGTAGTCATTGGGAAACGGTTTGCGTCGCTTACCTAGACATGGTCGAATGGTCAACGTGAAGTGACAGTTGACAGAGGACGCCAGAGGCGTTTTGGATTTAAATCTTTTAGGCGGCGCCGTTTTGACGATAAAATTCGCACAACAGCGAACAGTCAACCAGGGATTTTGTTGCTAATTCGATAAACGTTACTCAAAAGTACACAATTTGGGCCTTACTAAATCAATAAATCGATCCGAAAATATCGGCAAATTTTGCGATGCAAAATAATGGAATTAAATTCATTATTAGCAACGATACGCCGGCTTTATTAGAACGCAAATATTTACTTTCTGCAAACAGCACCACACATTTCTGTTGGCTCGCATAGAGTAATTCGAGATTGAGGAATGGAATAATATTCATCGTTATACTGATGAATGTAAAACTTTCTCATTGTCACTAGGTTTTCAAAGATCATGATCTCTATTTTTGCACAAGAGTTCCTAACAGATTTCAGTTTTGTCGTTTTTTTCTGTTATAAAAGGATTCAGCTTCCTGGATAATTCAGGGCTACAAGCAGCAAAGAGTTTTAGCGCATTTTTTGACAATTTTTCAAAACAACGATCAAAATGACGAAATACGAGTAAAATAGTCAAAAACCGAATCTCAATGCTGTTCACATCTAGGCTACACAATCAATCCAACAATCAACTGAAATGGGTTCAAGAAAAACTTATTTTGCAAAAAATGAAAAATGCCTCATAAAAATTTGAAAAAGCACTAGATGAAATAATTCCGTGCTCGTAATTACAAAGTGTAATGGCACACATTAATGAGCAAAAGAACTTTTTCGCTAAGAGCTGACGACTTGTTTGTGAAAGGAAACAAAAACATTTCAGACATTTCATTGTCCATTTTCGTGGTATTAATTCCAATTCGACGAAATTTTTTGAATCATTTGCAACGTATTCAATGCGAATCACTGATAGTTTTTCCGACCGCCATTCACTTTTTCGTGCTAACAATAAGAAATCTAATAATAACGGCCTCAAAGAGAACACATTCATTTCGAGGATGATCAAAATTTCTGATTCATTCCGAAAGCAAACACGAAATGAATCGCGATAATTGAGCAAGCAGTCTAGGCGATTCCGATGGAATGTTTCGTTCGCTTATAAATGCCAAATTTTAAACGAAAACGTTCTTTTTCCTAAAGAATAATGCTACAACTCTCAATTTCTCCAAACAAAAGTGACTTTCACGAACGATTTGATCTTAAAAAGCTTTAAAGCGTTTTTGAGATTCATTCAACCCGTAACAAATATGCGCATTGTTATATGAGAGAAGTCACAAATGTTTCCAACCCAGATTCTGATATCAACTCTGCGAAGGCAAATTAGAGCAAACTGTCCGAAATTCTGTCCAATTCGAATAACTCAAGAAGTTTCATGGTATTAATTGCACACAGATTTATCTTACTGGCAGAGAAGGAATGCATAGGAGTTGTGCTTGCCTGTTTCAAGTGACCAACTGCTGTCGGTGTTCAACTTTAACTTGCAAAACTTTTGAATGAAAATCATCAATAATTGGTCTATTATTACTAAAGTTACTAAAGATTGTAAATTTTATAGATGCGTAGTAGAAGTCAATAACATGATGATAAATTGTTTTCGTCGAGTCACCCACGAATAAAATCATTTCAAAGCGATTATCAACCCTCAAACACGAACGTGCATTGAATAATCTCAACAAAAACAAATCTTCATGCGTAAGTTGAATCACAAATATGATATCAAAGATTATATGACAGTTTGCAGGAAATCCGGTGAGGGAATTTAAGAGGTCAATGTAGTTGTGCACTGCTAAATATCGAAAAATTTAAATAGTCGAAAACATCCGGATGAATTTTGATCTATTAGTTTGATCAACCTAAATATCACATGCTACAATGTTCCATCCAGTGCTCTAGTCAAAATTTGTGAGATGGATTTGAGAATTCTAGAAAAAAAGCTAGGGCAAAACGAATTCCCTTCAGATACCAATTAATTAGATGCTTGTCATGTACTGAAATTTTAGAAAAACGCATATTTGCAGTATGATGAATCGTGGAATAAGAGTACCGAATGGACAAAAACTGAGCTTCTTTGTGATCAAAATAAATAATGTATGACACGTTTGTTTGACATGGAAATTCCATAACGAAGCAGCGTAGGAAGGAAGTTTTCGCAATAAATGATTTAATTTGCTTGATAATTCGATAGAAACAAGCAGCGGGCAGAGGGATTCAAAAGGCTGGAAGTTGACAGGCTGCAACGCAACGTGAAAGTCTTACTGCACTCATCACCGCCACCAACATTATACGAAAATGTTTGCTAGCTGGCAAATGAATGAAACGAATTTACTGTATTCGATAATGCATGATATTGTGTGCTGCTGTGCATGATATTGAGGCTGTCATAACGCGTTATTATGCAGAGGTATGATACAATTGATGATAAGAATAATAATATTAATAATATTGTGCAATAAATAAATTTTGAAATGAAAGAAATTAGAATTTATGATTCTGCTAAGCAGATTTGCGTTCATGTAAGCGTTGATTGGCGACTCGATGATCATGAATAAATCAATTTCGATTGATATTTCGTCATGACGATATCAACATAAACCACCATTCAATACTCTAATGCTCTACGTATACGAATACTAGCACATAGCACAATAGCTAGCACATAAATCAGTAAACATTAATTATGACGAACGAACAAAATCGTACACTGGGCGATTTGGCGAGCGACAAAAGGATTGGAATAACTTCGGAAATTTCTAGCTGGATTGGATTGTTACAATGATGGTGAGTTGATAGCTTTGATATTGTGAGTTGAGAAAACGATGCGGATCAAAGAGAAAATTGTTTTAAACAGTGAGATTTGCTACAGATATAATATGGCCAAAATTGTGTAATGCTGAATCATTGGTAACCTTTAAAATAATGCTTCAATTCGCTGTTCATAAATATTATTTGCTCGCGGCTGTCAGATCAAAACAATGATGCTTCAACTGTGTCGAGCGAATGCATTTTAGAGATGGATCAAATGGAGACTGCGTTATTTTGCGTTGGGAAGATGATTTTGTTGAGTGTCATGAAGTCAGAGGATATAAACTTTGAGGAACAAATTGATTACGATTCACGATTTTGACGGTAAACTGAAGTAATGTACATGGATTTTAGAAAATCGTTACCATTCGAGGGAATGGCGAAAGCATCTGAGGAAACATTCACAAATGGAAACTTACTTTTATTTTGAGTGTAACGAACAGCCCGAGATGGCATATTTACGTGAGAATACTTTTGCTGCAGACTCTTTCTCGTGTTACCTACTTTCTCATAGACGATTCCAATTTAGCATATCTCTGCCAGCTTTCGGGCTGCTGACTTTCAAATCTTTCAAATCTTCTGCTGCTGCTGCAATATCAAAGAATTTCCAAAATTCCACGCACTGAATACGCACTTATATATGCACCTTCGATGACTTGTCACGAGTTACTGGTATGTTTATAAACATCGAGGAAAATTTCAATTGATTTCGAAAGCGATTAGAAGATTGGAGGAATTTGAACGATTAAAAAAAAACTGCACGACGACCGATTCAAAACATTCAACATTCAAGAGCGATATGAGTAATAGTTGTCGGAAAGAACTCATTGAACAAATATAATACTTCACACATGATTTTACGAACACAATAACGACGACATTTTTCTACTATTCATCACATGAAAACGACACATTCGTTCAGATTTCAGAGGAGTCAAACATGAGAATGACTAACAATAGGATAACTTTCTATCAGCTGAGCTATTGCTGAAAGTCTGAGCGGTGCGAAAAAACCAACAGTAAATATCAACTGAAATGATTCAGTGCGAGGATTATCTAGAATTCAGTCTGAAAACGAATTTTTAATATGAGCTCACTGAATCAGAGCGAATAAGGTGTGACAACATGGCGAAAAAATGTTTGATATGGGATCGTAACGCACATGAAATGGTAGGTTATAACAGTGCAAAATGCATCCTGAATGATATTCCGAATGAATCCGTCGTCACTTCGATGGATTAAATTGTATGTGGTGGTGAGCAGAATGGTTCCACAATAGGAGCTGGAATGGTTGTTCTCTTAGAAGGTAATCAGAGCACTGCAGTCGGAATATTTCAACATCATACTCCAATCGAGATGAAATAGATGATATCGAAAAAATTCAGTGAAAACAGATCAGTGGAAAACCGTCTGATGCAAATTCCAAATGAAATTCCAAAATCGATACGAATATTCACTGTAAAGTGGAACAATTCCTGTCAGTATAACAACTGAATATGGAGTGTTGAATCTCGGAACTAACAGTGATGAAAACGTATATATCAGCACTTCAAAAACACTCATATTCACCATATGAATTCCAGTGGTCACATGAATTCCATATGAATTTTCTACCTATGAGGGGGGAGAGGGTTGGGGGATCACTCGAGAACTCATTCTGTTCAGTTTTCAGCTGAAGAATACTAATTCAAGGAAAGTTGCTGACAGATGACGATTTTGAAACGATTGGCGATTTCGATGGCAGTATAACACATAATACGCATACGCAACAGAGCCCAGTTTATTGTTGCTGTGGTATTTTTATGACCACAAAATGAAGTCAGTGACGAGAAATTCAATTGGAAATTTTATTTCGTTACTAGATAGAGCTCATCAAAAGGTTGTAAATCAACATTCAACACAATCGAAAGACTCAAATCACACTGTAAAGATCACTGTAATCCTCGTTAATCTGTCTTAGACGCGAATCGTCGATTCTACCAAACAACACTGCTCGTATTTAGTAGAGTATTCGCGTATTTCATGAACGACTACGCAGAAGAATTTGTCAATAGCGCTTCGATCAATCAAAAGTTATCATCCATATGCGACCCAATTTTGAGAAGGCCAACAGTCAGCAAGTCCGGACTGGAATAAGAAGGTGAGCAAGAGTTTTACTCATGTCCCAACAATCAGACTGCTCTTCCCACGATAACCTCCCACAATTCCAATGCGCTGAATGTCAAATGCCAAAAGTTAACAAAAACACTTCCAACCCCTTATTCCGGTCAACGATCTTGAAATTTAATGCCAGTAACAACTCGAGATTCACTATGGTTTTATAATATCATCAAAATCATTATAGATCTCTTATGTATCCATTAAACCGAAAAATACCAATGCTGATCGTTAAAAAAGCTACCAGTTATGTGATTGTGATACCACTTGAGTATCGCTGTTCGATTTTGCTTTTTTTGTATATCAAGTGGATGGTATCAGCAAAGGATACCATCCACTTAGTATCGTGAGCAATTTTATGGCGCTATAATGCACTGCATTGACACTATTCGTTCGGAAGGAAGTCCGTACTAACGGCTAACGAAAACGTTAGCCGTTAGTACGGAATAATAACAATAAACTCGAAGAGCTTGCAGCTGTGGTAGTTGAAAGTTGTGCAGGTGATAAAAGATGAAAATAGGATGCCCGCGAACATATGCATACTCACAAAAAAATAACTGGCAAATGAGACTTGCAAAATAATCTGCGTAACGACGACCACAAGTCAAAAGAGTAGTCATTAGAGATTTGACTGCAAGTGAACAATTTGTAAACAGAGTGGGTTTTGAGATACGCAATAGAACTGGCAAAACCGATGTGGATGAATAGAAGAAGCCTTGTTGAAGGACACTTCACAGTGGTTTTTTTGTGTTGTGCGATTCAAAGGAATGTATCATGTTTCTTCACAAAACAGTCGAATATGAACAACAAGAATGGTGAGGGGAGGGGAAAATCAAAACCTTTGAGTGAAACCGTCTGATCGTGAGACTCACTCAATACAGCACTCACCTACTCTTCAATTGTTGCTGCTTTCACTATCGAAACGATAGCTTAGATCCTGTTATCCTAGTAAATCACATAAAGACAGTTATTTTGCCTAAAACTATTACTGTTCTCAATGAGATAATTTCAAAAAATGAATGAAACTATCGAAGTTTAGCGACGATACTTTGTGAAAAGCAATGGAATGCGACTGTAAACACATGCTAGAGTCATAAAATAAAACTGAAAGTATGTGGGTTGATTGTCACAAAATATGTAACAGTCATTCCATATGGCAGATAGGCATTCAAGTCGGTCTTTTGAGTTACTAGTAAAAATAGTCAAAGTGAAATTTTTAACTCAAACGCCACGCAAATCCAGTTTACGTTTTAACGACGACTGTTGTCAACATCGATATCAACAACAAGTAAGCATCCACGCACATAGCATTCCTCAATCACATCGAATCGGCACACCAATTCACCTCAGCGATGCATACCGAGCCTCATTTGCTCCACTTGTGAACACATGGAATAGCTGTAGAAACCAGTTATCGTCTTTATGAATTAGAAGAATTGTCCATGTTAGTGAATTGGATACTTTGAAGGAGTTAGTGAAAGTGATTCAATTTCAAACAATCGGAATATTCATGCATGTTTTCGTTTCGTTAGCTGTTGGCACATGGAATCTGTTGTGCAGTTCACGGTGGTGTCACACGGAATATATGACTACAAGGATTCTTCACAGTGTTATTTTGATGTAATTCGAAATCAGGTTGCCGTCAAACAGTGAAAATTGATTTGATCTCTGCAAGGAAATCTTGACCAATTAGGGTGTTTCACTTCTTAAGTTTGAAAATCCATCGAAACATGTCTATTTGAGTTTAAAATTCAATGAATGCGATACCAGTCATCAACAAGTGATCACAGCACATCAACGGGAAATTGCACTAGAAAAATAACGGAATTGTCAGAAAGGAGAATTGGAAAATTACATCATCGAGCAAGCGAACAGACATAGACAGGTGTTAATTGCAGTCCACACATGAACGATTATCCCATTATTTGCTCAAATCTACTGAATAAACTGGAAAATTGATTCACGACGATGTTAAGTCGGGACAGTAAATATGCATGCTGGCACCATGCATACTGAGGAGCATGAGAGTGGCGTTCTGATGTTGATATTATATGCAATACGGATGACGTCGAATGCAATCAGCAGAATTTGATGTGTATTTACACTTTTGGGTTTTTTCTGGTGCCAAATGTTGACGGATTCCGTTGAAACCGGGTTGCAAACGAAGAAAGTTTCAGCTGGAAAGTACAATAATATTTCATTTGTTGATGTTTAGAACTTATATTGCTGGTGTGAACTCGAACACGTCACTGTGAATTTGCTCTGCGATAGACACTGCTACATCCAGTTCTGGCGGAAAAATTTTGAACTGCTCGAAAAATTCGCTGAAAAAGTTGGTTTTAAAAAACCTCTTGAAGTTAGCAGACACGTGCGATTCGAATGCACAACGAAATGATGACATGTGGAATCGCTCGCGAGAATGTGAGAGCTTATTTTGATGGAATGGAACTCCTACACGATAAATTTTCGTGATTAATGACAATGGATCGAAAATCTTCGAGTAAAAGTAAAATTTTATGAACACATAGTTTTCACATATGGTCCCACTTGTGGAAATTATTGCCGATAATAACCGCAACAGATTTAAAATGATGTAATAATAATAGTAATAAAGTAGTGGTGATAACGACAGTCATGAAAATAGCTATAATCTGGCCAACGAAATCACTACAGACAATCTGACAACAAACATAAGCAACAACAATAATTACAGCAATAATGATGACAACAGCGACAAAATATGCAAAGGCCGACCAAAACATGCGACAAAACATGAAAAACAATAGAATCCGAATGAGTGATTTCAGATCAGCGCATGTGAATGACCTCATCAGCCTGCGATGACCATCGCTGCCGACTGCGATTGAATAGTGGATAATATCTAGATTATACGCGTTTGGGCACGATCAGTGAGAGCATGCGATTGTTTTGCCAGCTGGTTGGTTGATTCATATCAGGCTCTTGATTGTTCTGTTCGCTGGTTTAAAATAATGAGGTTGTGTTTATAGATGAGCATCGAAAATGTATTTGTTTGCAGTGAGTTGTGTGATCACATGAAGGCTGGCCTTAAATTGCGTTCATGCTGTCGGGCAAATAGATGGTCACATGGACGGGCAAATACCATTGAGATGTGACAAAAATGAAAATGTCATACTTGAATTTTTGTGTTGATTTAAAAGATCAGTGCCGCTGCGTTGCCCTGAATCTTTTAATTGCTCTTCTCGCCACATTATTAGGAGAATAGTAATTTGATATTTAGTTGGTCCGGATTGAAACTTAATTTTCAAATGATCTTCTGCCCATACAGTGAAACGAACGCATCGCGATATTCTTCAAATTGTCTGGAGTCATTATCCAGTACATATAATTGCCCACTTAAATCGCTCCCGTTCATGGGATAATTTTTTGCGATTATATCAGATAGGATGGGATATGTACATTTTGGTGGATATGTACAGGTTTGATTATGTCCAACAGTGATTCTGATTGGAATGCACTTATCGGCAGAGGAATTCCAGCCTTCAGAAAATGACTTTAGTAACCCATCTTTAAGAATTTCATTATTCGAAAGAAACTGAAGCATTCGCCCGATGTGATCAGGTTAATCAAATGATCTGATCGACATCAGCTAGCAGGTCGATCAAGTGAAGCTTACATTTTTACTTTATGGAATGTTTAGTATTGCAACCCAAGAATATGTAATTGAGAACTCGAGGAGTATGTGAATTTATCTCTTCAAGAAATTACCAAATCATTTCAATCTGCCAAAACCTACCACTCCTTCACAGTATCACTGGAATACTTTTACGCTTGAACATTCCATCGTATTCAATTATGAGATAATATGGGTAGCTGACCTATCCAATATACAGCTCATAGCTTTTCACAACTCATGAAAATCATATGTTCATGTAACATTATACGCATTGCCCATGTACAATACTCATTAATGTCTTTACGTTTCTATGCATGCAATACTCCACGATTTGTTTTCAACATGGGATAACGTACAAATATATCTGTCACTTCCTCTGCGACAGTCAGCTGTAATAATAACAATAACAATAATAATAGTAATAAAGCAGTGTTGTTGTTGTTATTATTATAGATGTTATTCAAGCAAACAAATGGAGGATGAATGAATGAGTTTGCTTGATTCTCAGATAGAGAAAGGCAACAGGACCTGTCCTGTCCTATCCTCGCATCCTCACGAGTTGCTGAGTCTTCATTGGACAACAGCCATTCAATTTGTATGGAATAAACACAATTGAAGACTTTACTCTAATGCGATGAATAGGTGATGATACAAACACACACACACACACAAAGACACCTTTGGTATTTTATAATCTGGCAGCGATATTTTTAGATTGCCTGATGAATCGAATCAAAACAACAGACAAACACCTGAAGTATTTATCTGTTTTGTGTTTGTTAAGGAACTGTACGAAATCACTGTATCAACCGATGGGAATGATACTGAAAATCGCCAATTCATTTGTTATTTTTCGAATGATGCGATGCGATTAAGCGAAATGCCTTCAGCAAACAAACGCTATATCGATAGAGAATCATCACAAATCTCACAAAAACATATTCTCTCGTAAATTCTCTCATTCTTTATTTGTTTTCAATTGTAAACAAATTCCATTCACAATAGAAGAATATTTTATTATTTTTAGCTGATCAAGTGTTCGTAAAATAACGCGATGAAGTTTTTATGTGCGGATTGCGATGAGGAATGGGTGGGTATCAGCATGCGTGAGAAACACACCATTGAATGAGTAAACCGGTGATGGTGCTGAACCAATGCGGATAAAAATCTGTCAATCATGATCAAGAGTTCCGACTGTAACTGTTGTATGCACATTATAAGTGACAGCAATGAGTTGAGCAGTAATTTGATAGTAGTAATACTCTATTTTTATAAGATACCCTAAGAACAGCACAGGGAAAATATATAACGCTTCAAAAAACCTCAAAAACTGTTCCCAGCAGTGTTCGTCAGCTCAAGAGATTAATATTCGTAAGGTGAAGATCATTTGGACTGTTTGAGCAACATTAAGTGGTCTCCTCAAGTAGTCTCTTATACCAACAATGGGATTTGGATGCTTTCATTTGTCATTTTTCAGTCCTTAGATGGCGCCTCACTGACAAATGACAAGTCGTTCTCACTAGTTTTATGAGAAATTATTTTTAGCGTCACTCAGCTAAACTGGAAAACAAAGAAATTGAAAGAACATATCAATTGTTAACTACTATTGCTAAATTTCTTCCCATACAAAAACGTGAAGGTACATAAAATAAATTTCCGATCAATAGGGAAAAAGTGGAAACAATGAAATAACTTCAGTGAATGTCTACAAATTTCACAATATCTATAAATCTCCTTAAACGTTCCATATTCTGAGCTATGACTTTTAGCTGCCTCAGCGCCAGTTGAGATAGCTTTGATAAAATAGCCATATCTCCTCAACTAAGCAAAATCGCCCGACAAGATATATATTTTTCTGAAAGCAGAGATTCTGCCCAATCGAATGGTGTACAAATTTGAACATGTTTCCGGGCAAACTTGAGAAGACAGTAGGCTTGAATTTACCCATATTTCTATAGTAGCGAATTGATCTATAGTGATCAAATGCATATCAATGAGCACCTCAGCGCCAGTTGAGATAGCTTTGATAAAATAGCTATATCTCCTCAACTAAGCAAAATCGCCTGACAAGATATATATTTTTCTGAAAGCAGAAATTCTGCCCAATCGAATGGTGTACAAATTTGAACATGTTTCCGGGCAAACTTGAGAAGACAGTAGGCTTGAATTTACCCATATTTCTATAGTAGCGAATTGATCTATAGTGATCAAATGCATATCAATGAGCACCTCAGCGCCAGTTGAGATAGCTTTGATAAAATAGTCTCACATAGTTCTTCCGGTTCGAGTATTACTGAATGAAGGAATATGTTGCTTACGGTATTCAGAATCAGTTTGATTGAGCAAAGATTCGTAGAAAGTTACCTGATAAGCGATCGATGTGAAGGTGCAAGCAACAGTGTGGATCTTGCATTATTATGGTCAGTTCCATTGCCGAACCGTACATTGACTTTTGTTGACGTGTTTATGAGGAAAACGAAGACGAGTATAAGGGATTATTCATTTGAGTGTGAGATTCGAGTGTGCTATATGAGAATGACAGAATGAGTTTGGTGTTTTGAAACATTATGAACGCATGACATCGTTTTCATACAAGATTTCCATACTGGGTTGTTGTCTCCGTAATCATCGGATCAATCTTTTCAAAAAAAATAAAAGAATATATTTTTCAGACTGACTATGGAAAGAAAAACTTGTAGCAATTATTGAGTTCATTCATGAGAATCGACAATCGCTGCGCACAATCGCCTCTCTGGTGATCCAATGCTTTTTTCTTTCTTCACAGCCGGACAATTTAGTACAAAAGCGTCAATGGAGCACAAAAATGGTGTTGCAAGGAGTAACCTGTTATTGATAGTATTCATTGATCAATGATTAAGCAAAAAAAAAATTAAAGGAATTCATAAAATCGCACTGAGGCATCTGAAATACTACCGCTACAATTAAGAAAAGCGCTTCTCACATAATTCTTCTGGTTCGAATAATATCCGGAATGTAATCCGAAAGTAGCACGATATAAGATGTATGGATTAGGAACAGTAAGATTCGACTCAGCCGAGTGTCTGTAATCATTGCAATCATTTCGTTGTTGGCACTGAACTGTATCAACTGTATCAAGTAAACGAACTGTATCAAGTAAATCGATTTATTCGTTTATTAATATCCGCACTAACAGGTCATAAATTTCTCAAAAACCAAAATATCGCCACAATCTGTCAGACACTCTTCCACTGATCATCAAGAACAAAAGCGAATCGTCGCTCAGCACGCAGCCTTTGCCCCAATTGATTGCTCTTCGAGTGCCACGCATTTTGCGCCCCAATCATCCAGATTCATAAACGTTTTACGGCAACTGTCGATAGCATTACCAGTACCCGAACCGAGGAAGCTCTTCAGTTCCCATTGCAATATACCGATTGGCTCGATGAGTTGCTTTAACATCCCGTTGATTCTATCGCATAATTTGTTATCCAATGCATTGTCATCATCACCGTCTTCATCGGGATATTCGTAATTCACAACTGAATAATAATTTGAATGGAGTGAACAATTCGAAATCTTCATTTGAAATATTCGGAATATCACGTTAAGAATAACCCAAATTTGAGGAGAATACGAACGGAAGATTATAATCTCGAAGATTATCTAATCTGCGTTTTTCTTCGTTAGAACCATTTTATTCAGTAGCAGCATGAAGAAGGTTCTAACAAAATAGGACGCAACATGAAAGGCGATGACTTCAATTGATACAACGACTATCCTGTCCTAAAGTGCTGACCTTATCGTGCGATTATCTGTGAAAGGTAATTGTTCAGTATAGGAATATTCAATTAACTAAACATCGAAACATAGAAAGTAAATGATGAAAACACGAAAACAATACACTTTTAAATACCTGGAAGAGTTTTAGGACGTTTAAACGCCGGCAAGCTCGGGAAAGGATCGTCGTATAGTGGTGGGCCTAAAGGCACCTGAGGTGAACCAAAAGGCACCTGAGGTGAACCAAAAGGCACCTGAGGTGAACCAAAAGGCACATTTACGACCGGTGGATTGTTATTCGATGCCGGTTTTATCGGGACAATTGCCTTCAAAAATGATTCGCTTATTGTTGGTCCTTTTATCATTCATTCATTCACTGAACTCACTGACAGCTTCGATGAATCTTTCATGCTAGAGGAACGTCCCTCTGCACGAAGATTACAACCAAAAGAAAGAAGAAAGATCAAATTTTAAGCTAGAGTGCATAAGACAAATATTCGCGTTTATATATCATAAATTCACATCAACGGTGGACATGCAGCACTTCTGCTGATTAGGAGCTACACCGTGCGCAGACACGCAACCAAAGTAATTCGAAAACGGAATTCCTTTCCATTGTTAGTTCCAGTCCTATGTGAGGTTCGGCTGCCGCCTGGACATTAATCCAGCCTAACCCTAAGCAGCAACCTTAGTCTCACTGTTGCGTGTCTGCATGCGGTGTAATTCCCGAACAGCAGATGTGCTGGATATATTTCTAGTGCAGAATGTATTCATGCTTTAGACGAAGTTTCTCATTCACGGTTTTCGACTCAAGCTTTCGAACGGAAACGTTCACAAGATAAAAGTTTTCTTAGGGGTCTTGATTCATGACATATTTTATACCTGCACAAACGCTGCACCATGGATAAGATCTGCTTCACAGAAGAAGGAATATCTGTAAATTTCATTGCGACATTAGCGAAGAAGAATGACTAATTAAGGCGAATTTGAATGCTTCATTTAAATGAGCAATTCTTTCCTATAAAATATTTCTCTTGTCGCTTGCTACTGATCGCTCCATCGCTCTATTTCGATCTATGAAATTTCGATTTCACGCATCGAATTGGAGCAAATTGAAGGACGCTTCATAAATTGAACAATTCGTGTAATTTTACAAGCCAAAGACGAAGTCTCATTGTGGTACATTGACATGGAATCAAAATGCGCCTACTTTCTGTTACCTCCATTCGCCGTACCCCAATAACCGAACCATGCCGTGCCATCAGAGTTACTCGTCGTTGTACGCATGAAGACAGCATTACTTCTTGGAGGTGGATGATTTGTTGATTGTGTATACATGCCTGTAAGTTATCATAAACTTTCAGAAGTCATCATAAACTTTCAATTCACTCTCCAATATCCAATTTCCACACTTTAACTGAATTTATTCAGTTGTCAGATGTAAACTGATCAATGATTCTGACATAAAATTCTCTTTACCTGGAATCAGCTCTATCTCTTTGTATTGTTTTGTGTGCATTGTGTGAAATTTGAAAGGCACAGGAGAGAAATGTTTTGAACGGAATTTCCTTGCCTACCATTCTGAGTTGCAAGCCAACGGTAGTACGAGACGCTTTCACTTGACTCTAAGGCCTTCGTGTCGGCCCAGTAACCGTCTTCTACGAACGTTACGCCGAGCCACACCGCAGTTCCTTCATCCTGATTGGTCTCATCGAATGATCGCGCATAAACTTAAACATGATTTTATGACTTACTGCAAGGATATATTCATTGTTCCAGAGTGAGAAAGAATGAATTTGTTAATCTAAATTCAGAAAAAAAAACGTTGGGAATGCATTCCGCCTCCCTCTCTGCCATCCTTAGGTGCATGTGAATTTGTGGTAAGTATGATCTGTCTGAGATCTAAACAAGATTTCACTCGACATCGATAAATCTGATCCTAGTGAGCTAATCCTCGTTTGACTTGGTCTTTCAGGCGACTCGGAATGGAAAAAAAATGAGCACATCTGATGCCACACTAGTACCGGCAAACTTGAGAACACCCTACCTGGAAGGTAAACTAAAACTCAGTAACGTACTTGACAAGAATCGATTCGTTGTTTCGTCTTCAGCACTTGCCAGAGTTGAGTAGGCGCTGATCTGTGCACACGTCTCAGCGGCCTCCTCGAAGCCTTGTTTCTCGCTGAAGAATCGATAGCATTTACCATTCCACATCTCGAATCCTTCCGGGCATCTCTCCTTGCCTCCTTTAAAACAATTCCTTTGATAGGCTCCGAAACTATTCCGTTATACAAGATGATCAAATCACGAGTCATATGCAAATGGGAAACTCCGATTCATTAGAATATCTTAAAAAATCTCTTAAATCTAAAAAATCTCTTAAAAAATCTGAATTGTGTTCTTTTCACGACAGATGTTCTCTGATGAGCTTAGAAGATGTGGTATCGATGAAATTGTTAAGGAGGATGGAACAGCAATGCCATGGTTGTTTTTATTACTAAGGGATTGTATCCAGCACACTCATGATGAATTGATAGTGTCCGAGTGAATCTTACTCGATTCGCATAAGTAGTTATAATTCCTGGAAAATTGTGATGATGACATGAACACATTCGTTCCATCTATATTGCTCAGTACTCGATATGACGTTCGTGGCTGAAAACTGGGTAGCATTTCTAGGTTTGCGGAGAAAATTTGGAGTTGAAAATTATCTTTTTGAGGAAAATTCGAATCAGCATAGTGCATGTGCATTCAGCTTGTACAGTGATAAGCACGTATCTTCAAAACATGGAAGCACGTGTTGAATCATCTGGCTTTTCGTTGGCTTGCCAACGTGTTACTTGCACTTTTGCTGCACTTATTCATGATTGCAACTATCTGGCCTGAGGAGATCCATTCACATCGGATCAGAGCCTCTGAGTTCCTTACAACAGCCAATCTCACAAGCCGATTGAGTTCTTTTCAGAGAAGCTAAGACATGTTCATAGCTAGCAATAAATTAAGTGCTGTAATGTTGATAGCGTTCATGACAAAACATGAATTTATCTGGAATACATTTTTGTGTCACCGATTAACACGAGTCATTTCCCCGCTGAAAAGCCATTCAACAAACTCACATTGAACACACTACTCTGCTTCAGAGCCACCAGTAAATCGCGGCTATCGATTGTGGCCAATGTGGCCGCTGTGCCGAGATCCTCTTTAATGAAAACTTGTGCACATGGTTGATCAAGTTGAGTGGGCGATGTTACCGCTATGAAACACCGTCCACCTGCGTAAAATGTTCGATATGGTTGCACTTGACATGCGTGCTCGAATTTCGTCTCTGAAATCAGAAGCGATTTGTCGCGACTAGCGTGAAAAGCCAGCATACAAAAGAAGATGGTACTTAAATCAAATAGAAATGCTTGAGCAATGGGCCAATAGTGTACTGGTGTAACGTTGGGCTTTGGGGATCCGATCTGTTCAGAAGGCGTGGGTTCGATTCCGCATCGGTCCAAAATCTTTGACAAAGTTTGATCGTATTCAAGAGATAATCAAGAGGGATCAGTTTCGTCACGATTGTCGTCTGGCTTAGTTTACAAGATCGAGTATGAAAATGCCGTGAGAAATGATAATCAATTGAGAGATTTTGCAAGATGACAGAAATGTTTACTTGGAACATTGGTATTGGGAACGCAGAAGGTGGCTGAAGCTGCTCCGATTATTCCACAAAATAGCAACAGTCGAAGTGTCATCCTGAAAGCAGTTGTGACTTCGATGCACTGTAGACATTCTCATTGATCGTATCATGAAGCAAATGCGCAATGCAGTCATTACACCCCCACTAACGTGCTCCGGCCTTGTTGTCTTTGAAAAAACAACTAGAAAAGTCAACAATACGGCAAGAAATAGGTAGTACTTGGATTGAAAAATGCGAAAACTTTGCAATGAATGCACAAAATAACGAATTGGCTGTGTGAAGTTTTATTTGATTCGAAATGACATTCAGTTTGACCATATTCATGTTATGATGCATAATGAAGCAATTTCTTCAAACGCACGATTGAATCGTTGAAATTATGAATTTTGTTATTACCAATAATGAATTCAGTCAAATTTTTCAGCGATATCTTTCAGCGAAAATTTTACGAGTATTAAAACGTCTTCTCAACAAGCAGAGCACACTATCTAGTCATAGTCATCACCTAGTTACGTCATCATTTTAATCAGCATCCTGCATATAAACGTTCAAATTATCGTCATGTGGCAGCAGCTCTTATTTTCATGAAAGAGATCAATTTATCTGTTGCTTGATGCTATTTTCTCCTCGATGCTGCTGCTGCTGACATATAAAACGAATCGCTTCCGTTCCTCTCGAATGTTGGACTGGATTCCTACAAGGCAAAATGTTACAAGATATATTTAGCAAAGTTACATCAAAACTTTCCCTTGTTCAAACGGATGATGCAGCATACATTAGAATACTGTGGAGTGAGAATGTGTTGAATAATGGAGCGAATGTATTATTTGCTAAACACATCGTTGACGTTAAAATGAAAACGACACATCAAAATGTCGAATGCGAAGTCGAGTGGTGATCTGTGATCGAATTTTTTCGATTAACTATCACATAATGAAAGTTATTGATGATCCAATTTGAAGTCGTTGAAGTAATCATCTGAGTCAGTGTAACTTTAAGTCGGTTATGAAATGATCAAGTTAGTAAATGTGTTTTGAATCACACAGTAAGACTCTTGAGCGCATCCCTTCAAGTCATATCCTTGGTACTTTTATCATAAATATTACATCGAAGCAATGACAATGCCTTTGAGTGGTTCTCGAGTGTGATTGCTTTCACGCTTGAACCCCTGTGAACGTCAACGAACAAAGTTTTCAGTAAAACAAATTCACTAAAATATCTTTATTTTGGATAGTACTTTTAACTTCAATAAATTATAAATTTCAGTTAACTTCTCTTAACTTCAATTTCAGTTAATTCAGTAAAACAATCGATCGGAACAATACATCCTTATTTTAGACAATATCAGATTGGCCATATTTGACTGTTCAATGCTTCAGAAATCTGTTCCATGCGATGACGCAAAAACGGCACAGACTGTCTAATTAACTGATAACATGAGTAGATCAAAAATCATGTTTTTGCTATTCCTATGGTAATGCATCGATGTTCAACATGGAGATCAAATCTCAAGAGTGTGAGTGTGCCATGAAGTCGCTCAGATACATAAGGAGCCCCTAGAAATTCAGCTATATCTGTGCAATTAACGTCGTCATCATTAAGGGGGTATCATATCGATGGCACCATATTGGAAGCATCTTCGACATTAAGCACGATCAGTTTGAAATGATCAAATGATCACGACTGTTGCTGTAGTTGAAACATGCAGTTTTGATTTTTTAGTGACATTAGTGGCACATGCAAATCACGTTGAAATTGTTTGATAATAAATGTTCTGTGGCGTCAAAAGCTAGCACATTCGTTCAAAAACTATGCTGAGTGATCCCATTTGATACCAGTGAGCACGGTATCTGCATTCGCTTTTTCGGTTTTCGTTATCTGCATGTGGTACTTCCAATGTCAACATTTTTTGGGGTGTTTATGCGTTTAAATGGTCAACTTTATTGGCTGCAGTTGTTTTTTTGTGAACTGAAGTGTTTGTATTAAATATGTATTAAAATGCTTGTTGATAGTCAAAAGGTCACGTAGAATCATATGTGACAAGCTGTACGATGAATATATACGTCTGATAAGAGAACTTTGATAACCGTCGTCGGATCATATTTTCAGCTGAGTGCCATCAAAAAGTAACGATGAAGAAAACGTACAAAATGGGAACAAAACGACCAATAAAAACGACACAATGTTTACAATTGCCATTTTGAATCGAACTTTATCAAATAATTCAGTGGAAAATTAATGATTTGAGATGGAATGAGTTGAAAGTCGAAATTAATTGATATTATAAGATTAAAAAAATTCAAAACGATGTTTTTTTGAATATTTGTGCTATGGACGAAAAACTCTACACCTCCACGTACCATTTGCAGAACACACAGTCCAAGTTTTGTTTACGGCTTTCAAATGACCATTGGAATGAATATTATTCATTTTGTTGCATGTTTTTTTGAATTCAACAGAAAAATCACCATTGCCATTCCTGCTGAGGGAGATTCATTGCATTTTAGTTCAGAGTTAAGTCGGAACGTTAGTCGAGAAAGACGTTCGATGAGTATAGTCATCATTCATTCATACGAAATTCGAATGTAGTTGAACTGTTAGAGATCATAGAGGTCGACAGTTCATCAGTGCATTGTATTACTGTGCATTTATATTTCACTTCGGAAAGAGTGCAGTACGAAGTAATTTATTCACAAAATCTGGCACACAAGTACAGCCAACGATTGATATAAGATAGTGATGAATATATGAGATCACTGGTTTCCAAACGGAATAATGAATGATTATATGGATGGATAATAGTGATGCTTACGACAATCACGACAATTATAGACAATAACAGTGATTATATGAATGATCACATTCTATAAGACAATAATTATGATAACAGTAAGCGAGCAACGGATAATTTGTAACGAATGAATAGTCTGTAGGGATAAATGACGAGCTAATGATAATATAATATAATATAATATAATATATAATATAATACGATGCTGATATAGTTTTGACAACGATGAATATAATGCTGATAATAAGGTCAATAGCAATAACAATAATAACGAGATAATGAGAATATTATAAGGCTCATAGTCATTAGATAAACAAATAACAATTTCACGTTAAACTTATGCTTGCAAATACTTGGAAACTCGAGGCGAAGTGATGCAAACGCAATCAAATCAGCATGAAAATATCGTGCAAACATCAGATTAATCGTTCAATAAATTAGTAATCTAACGCAATGATGCTTATTGTTAAGAAGAGATTCGTAAGACGAGTGAGTGATTATGAGCTTGATCATAATGGCTATAGTACATGGATAAATGAAATGAAAGGCGAAAGATCATCATTTCATAATGAAAGTGTTTGTATATTACCGGTTGACTTATAAAGATTTCATTGAATCAACTGTTCATTACGATTTCAATTTGATATAATTACAATTGCCACCGAAACTGTGCTTTCCAATCAAGATGCACAACGACGGGTTTTTCAGTTTCCCTTTCTTTTCTCGAATGCTTAAGAAACTTAACGGAGTTTCTTAAGACAAATTCAGCAGTTCAGTAGAATTCATCAGAACACTCAAACAAATTTGTGAAATGTGACAAGACAAGAACGTTGTGTTATTTATTGACTCTGAATGTGTTTTGATCTCCTAAAGATTGCATTCACGTGCTGAGTATTGCAAAAAGCAGCACGAACATAGGTGAAGCTTTCGCTATAATTCTCATCTTATTTCAACAATGGATACTCGTGAATAAACTGAATAATGGCGCGTAAAAAAAAACAGAAATGAAAATAGATCAACAAGTAACTGGATTGAAGAAACACCGTGTTTTCATCCTTCTTGAGGCATGCTTCTTGGCACCTTCTGCAACATTCCGTGTCTCCCTTGCGATCAACTTCATTCTCTTTGCCTTCGAACGAACAGCCAATTGATTTCGTCGTTCCAGCAACTGCAGCAACATCTCATCAAGTTCTCTTGATTCTCTTTCTTTTGAATCCATTTCTGCGTGAATCTCATTCTTGTTTTCAGCAGGATCAGCTAGTGGTGTAGCGAATCTATTTCGATTCAGATTGCCATCATCCACTTCGGATGCATCAAATAGCTCCTGAAATTATCAATGGATAAGCATCTCAATTAGCAGAGAATAGTGCATGTTCACTCATTACAAATCGCTAGTTCTAACACTGAACTGTTGCAGAGGGAATCAAACTTCCGCAAACAAACTGCAAATTGAATTTAGATTGATTCACAAGTCGAGATCAGAAAAAATCTTGAATTGCACGCATAGCACAATTCAGGTGTTCAGAATCGTAGCTCTTCACAAATCATGGAAAGCTTCCCCAACCTCAGTTGCTTGATCTTCCTCGCTCGAGCGATCTTCTCGAAGTGGGTGCCCGTTTGTGACAGTAATAAGCAGCAATAACAGTAACACATCATTAAGAACGGCTACTCGAGTAAACGACATTTTCAATGACTTCCTCTGGGATGAATTCTGAATGTGGACACTGGAAAATAAACGTACGCGTTGTTATTGTCAATAGCGAGTCTAGTTGATAGCAGCAATAACAAGTCGAAATCCTTATCGTACGAGTCACTCACTTGAACTGAAGTGAACCAATACAATGAGCTTCGCCTTACAGGTTCATTTCATTTATAGGCAAATCAAGTAGGCGGCTTCGCATTTCACTACAACTACGCAACGAATTGCGACAGGTCATTAATTTGATACCCCTTAAATGAAATTTTTTTTGCGCTTGTTTCATCCCATTCATCATAATATTATTGTTATCAGTGGTGCAATTGCGGTCAGTGATTATTGACTATTAATGTTAGCTGTTTCAGTTGAAAAAGAGATGGAACGCGATGAATTTTTGTGAATTTAATTTCGCCTTCTTTTCTTCTCTTTTTGTTATCGCATTTCTTCTTCATAGCATTCAAGCATTTTCAATCTCTACTAGATTTTTGAGTGTGTAAGTACATTTTAAAAAAAGTAAGGTAATTTGATATCAGCCACAGAGCACTTGTGTATGTAGTAGCTAAAACATTCACAGATATTGAATGCAATTAATGTGAAGCGCTGAGAACGTTGCATCTGCAATTGAATTTTATCTATTTTAATGCGTTGAAAAAAAAGTGTGCCCTTGTAATGCACGTGAATGAGGTTGAGATCTGATTCAGCTAAGAGCTCGAAAAACTCGCATTGATCAATTACGATCAACTTGCTTGTTCGCTCATTTTTGATACCAGACACCAAGTGAGTCACAAACTAGAGAGCAGGTGAACACTTCCGGAACACACACGTTTTAATGGGATTGCTGAAGTGAGCGTACAACGAGAACACATTCCATAGTAGATTACATTGTTTGCATTCCAGGAAAACACGACGATGAGTATGTGTGATTCATGTGAAAAGAATTTGAAAAGAACTAAAATCTTACGGCAAAATGGAAACCAAAGTGAAGGAGTACATTATAGTATGATTATTTCTGTAGTTGACAGGTGAAAGGCACACGCAAAATCGTAGATGAAACAATGATAAATCACTGTTTAAGTGGACTTTGTGACTGGAGTTTGACTGTTTGTGACTGTACCGTGGAATCATCGCGGAATGGAATTCGTAAGTGAACCGGTTATCAGCTATCATTCGGAATGCGCTACTCACGAAGGCGATAAGCTTATGATAAATGTCATACTTGGAATAAAATCACAAATTCCTTGCTCCCAGTTCACTAGTCACGAAATTTTTTCGCATCACAATTTTAGCTTCAGCAATGTTTTTTCGGTATTGACGAATGACATTTCGTTTATCTATCGTTCGCCTACTTACCGTTGTCGTCATAAGCGAATGATTCACTTATGAAGAACGATGCTTGAATTGCGTCAAAAAGTAAACAATAGAGATAGCAAATAATGCATTTCTAATTCATTGTGAATATTTATTACAACTTTTTATCGAATCACTAAAAGTAATCATGTTTATTCAGTGATCTCGCTTTTTCGCGATGATAAATGAGTAGCTATGAATCGCAGCTATGAATCAGACCTCTTCCTAAATGTAGCAAAGAAAGTTTCGCAATGAGACCCTAAAAGTATTGTTAGACGTCAATTTTTTTCAGCGAGCAAGAGCCATGCTATTCATCCAACAAAAGTCAAAGATCCTGCTTCTGTAGTTTGTTGTGCAGAATTTATTATTCGTATTGGAAAGGCAAACTAAAGAAATTCGAAAACGTTGATTGCTTTATCGGCAGAGCTGCTTTGTGGTTTGCAAAAAAAAACACGTCAAAATGTTCCTCGTTCATCACGAATCATACGGCTGGCGGCTGAAGTTATTGAATTGAAGAAATATGCTCTGCATTCTTTTAACAGATCAAATAATCAGTTGACTAGTTGACCAAATGCACGAAATATTTTCGGATTTTACCAGCACAATCCAACAACATCAAAAGTCATCGAGAGTTTCGACCAGTGTAATTGGCTGGAAAGCTTTTTCATTTTGTAATTTGCAACTTTGGTGTAGGAAAACTTATAACTTGACCATATTATCAGTGAACTCTAGATTTCAGAGCGATTCTGACGCCGGACTGTGTCATTCTATAGGTCAGTTGATCATATTTTTGGAATCATTGCGTTTTATCTGCATTCGAGGAGAGATGAAATGCTTAAACATTGAGTTTGAGTGTATTGCTGAATCACAATTGCTGATAAATGGTCGAAAACAAGACTTATCTATTGGACTTCATTACTCGTTATCACTCAGTTTGACAGATGACTTTCAAAGTTGGCAAGAAAAATCGATCTGTTTATAATATTTCTGTAGGTTGTTTACTAGGAAATTTTCTGCACGAAACAAGTGATGAATGATCAAAACGAGCAACCACTGATATCGCAAATAATTTTGTTGATATTGAAGAAAAGTTCTTATCGAATATTAATTCTACATCGACAAAAGTTTTAGTAGGTCTTAGGTCGTTTCCCGAACATTTGATAATATTTCAGATCTTGAAATTCTTTCGCTAGTATTGGGAGCAGTTCAGTCAACTTGGAGAAGTAAAAATGACTACAACTGAAGGAAATAATTCCATATATTAATAATTCAGCACCACATGTTGTTGCTTGATTGAACAATAGAGTTCTTGTTAGATTGCTAAACTGCTTTCGAAAACAGAATGCGACTATTTTTAGAAGTTCTCATTAAAAACAGGGAAATATCTGGCAGGTGTTCGATGATGAATGCGTAAGCAATTAAGTCTTCTGAGTGTGTTGCGCACTAAAATTGCTGCTATGAGCGTCTGGTGGGATCAGATGTGGTTCCGAGTGTAATGAAAAGCATTCTCGGTGGAATTTTTGAGGAACCGAAAATTTTTTGAGGAAAACAAGCAGGTGGGCAATGCTCGATGTCAACGAATGCCGTATTTCTAGACAATGCAAATGATGTGTCTTCATATTCTGCAAGAAGACACCATGTTTGCGAATACATTGCAATGTAAATGTTAGAACGATGAAGAAACCATTCTACACAAATGTTTTTCTTGAATTCACTCTACCGATTGCATGTTTGATTTTTTTTGCAGCGAATTTTCTCTGAGCTGTTAAGTGCCTTCGTTGTTTTGACTGTCATGCCATCGAACCAATGACTGAGACTGAGATTCAAGCAATTAAATGGTTCGATCTGCTCAACAATATCTTTGGTCACGTTCCAACTATGATGTCAACGATAACGACCTATATTTTTATCAAACTCTCAGTATGATCGTAACTGCTGATTTAAAAAAAGTGCTAATTTACTTTCACCTCATCGCATGTTGACCGCAATTTGCTTTCACCTCTAATTTACTTTCACCTCACGTTCCATTGATACAGTTTTTTCGCTGGGTGTAAATATTTAATGTTGTCTGCATGTCAACACACCCAAAGAAATGCAAACATGTGGAATTGAGCACGTTGAATTGACGATGTTTGCAGAACAATAAACGATTCCGTACCGGAAACGTGTGTTGGATCATTTGAGTGGATTGACACGTCAGTCAATGTTCACTTTCAAAATGCTACATTGTAAACACGCAAATGCGTGATTGCTTATGGCACTCCCATGAAGAGTGTTAACTTGCGCACGATAATATTATCGATATGACCGGAATATTGTCATACTGTTGACGAGATTCCGTTCGTATCGACGAGACCTTGTCATATTTGATCACTACATGTTATGTTCGAAATTGAGATAGGCCTTCAAAGGGTGAACCGCAGCTTTTCCATCGCCCACACACTGTAGACTTTGTACCGTTCATAATAAGCCAATAAGTGAAGATTATGCTAAATTTTTGCAGTCTTTCTATGGATTCTGAACAAATTTTATGAAGACTCGAATTTGTGGCTGGAAATTTGAGTTTGTCGGAAACAGCAAAAAAAATTCGATTTCTTGAAATCACTGAATGTCAACTGATTGTTGATCATCTGTTGCATAAAAGATATTGAAGAAGGAGGCGTTCGTTTATTTAAGAATTACCGCTCAAAATTATCTGATAGTAAGGTGTATACCGCAACTATTTTGCGTGATACTTCAAAACACCTCCCGCGCCAATGACGTTAGCAATACTATCAAATAACTGTCACATTTGAGCCTCTTTATTGCTCACACTTCCTCTTGACGTTTTTACAATGAAGGCGATTATCGAGGAAGGGAATGTTAATGTAAGCATGGCTCACGATTCAAGAAAGACGGTTCAATTCAATTGTCCAACGATTTGTATGCAACGATTTGGGTTCAGCGAGAAAAATGTACATGATTTTAGCCACTGTGCTTTGTGGGGTTTCCTAGAGAGCGGTCTGATTGATATTCGTATCGCTCTGGTCATTAGTATCATCATTTTTTTTTATTATCGCATCGTTCTCAACGTTATCCTCACAGGTGTCAGAATTATTTCCCTTCGTATAGCTCATCAGTCATCAATCAAAAATGCGTCTGAATGATTCCGAAGATTTTTTTTGTTGAAGGAAAATGCTCTGAAACGATAATTTATGAATGGCATCCCCAAAGAGTAGGTGTCAAGTGCTAAGGTGAACGCATGGTTGTGTGTTGTGAAATACGGCACAAAAAACAGCTTAAGTTCTTTCTGCACATTATTCAAATAGTTTATAGCATTTGCTATGTCGGTGGAAGGACTGATCTGGGAAGTTCAGAAAAAAAGAAATGAAGAATGATAGGTTTGGTGATGTCTTGATCAGTACGACAACAGATTTATCAACTTGAGCAGACAGTCCATTTAATTGCGAGTATTTCTAACTTACAATCAATTGAATCATTTTCTTTAAACTTCTCGAAATTTGATATTAAAATAGAATTTTTCTTCGGAACAACGGCTAATTTATGAAACTGTATGAAGTTTTGATTTAAGAAATTTTTCCATATCGACTTATTTTATTCACAATCGGCTTGTCAAAATGATTAGTGAACAATATATTGAGCACAATACCGCAACCAGTTTTGCCAATAGCGTAATTTCTCGATGTAATCATGATGAGAAGGTCGTGAACTTGCGGTCGGTAAAACCCCTCTCACTAGATTCATTTTGCGTGAAGCAGTCAAGAGATTTAGGTTCAAAAACTGGTTTTGTGAACCTGTTAGGTTGCACGCGATGAAGATTTAACTCGCTTTCGACTAAACTATCAAACTGCAACGGTGAATCGCGATGACATGTGTCCATCTCCTCCAAGTTGAACGACGCTACGAGCCGATGAAAGCAATCACATCAAATCAGCAAAACTCACTCAATTCTCTCAAAGCCTAGATTTGTATCATGTTCGATATTTTCAGCTGAATCTATTTGGTCACAATGTTCACTTATGTATTTATTTAGGTTCGTTTTTTTTCCATCGACTGCTCCGTGTTTGTATCATATTTTTCCTCTCTGTTATTTAGCATAGAATACTGAATAAAACAAAACCAAGAACCTCGTGAAATTTCAACGATCTGGTAGCGAACCGTGCGAATATCAAGAAGGAATTTGCTCGTTAAGTTCTCCGAAAGATAAATTGGTAAAATTTTCTAAACGCCAGCATAGCGCATTCGAAGCATAACAACAATTTATTTGCATTTATCTAATCAAATTGTTCCGTACCGTGCTAATCATTGCAAAAACATTAACATTTCAATCGACGACGCTCACGAGCGATTACAGCTGGGAGTGATCACACTTCAACGTGCTTATGAAAAAGTATTTCAACGAAATGTTAAAAGCAATCGTTCCGACAAAGTTTTGAAATTTAGTGTTATCAAGAGGAATTCGCGTGTACAGCACACAGTTATCGGTACTGACGGGCACAATTTGATCACATGAATTAAATGTGTGATTGTTGTTGAGTTGCAAGTGTTGTGCAATTATGGAAGTAAAAACAAAAACATCATTCAAGCAATAATACCCTAATAACAACGTCACATTTTTCTTCGTCTTCCACCACACCAACGTTGTTTATTCATTCACACATTCGTTTTGAAGGAGTAAAAACTTTCATAAATTTTCTGATAACGTCCGATGATTTTAATCTGAACAACGCTGGTATCGGTGCTAAGATCTTGACAATCTGTTGTTGAAATTCAGAGCAGTGTTTGATAACGCAAATTGATGCAGCAGGCAAACAAAATTAGACAATTTTGACAGTAGATGACACGAATTATCCCGATTACTCGCCAAAATTGATTCAATTATTCCCTGAAATATTTAAATTTTGTTCACCACCTGAAATATAATTACTTGATCACCTGTTAGTTCATTTCGTAGCAGTGGCAACATTGATTCAAACATTTAATATTATCATTAGTTTCTAAAATATCATCATTGTGCACATTTGCTGCAACCGTAAAAGTGAATTGGTGAAAGGTCATCATCTGGCGTTATGTGAATGACCCTACAACTTCGGTTTGAACAATCGATTTTAATTAAACAGTCCAACGAACACTACTAGATTTTCACATGAAAGCTTACAATTGCATTCAACAAGTGATAGGATTGAAGAAACATTTCAGTCGAAGCTTCAATAAATTTTTCGATTTAATTCGCTCAATTTCACGGTTATACCGATCCAGCTTTTCGACTTGAAGCATATGAGCTAATTTCTCGGCACCTTCATTAAGCGGCTTTTGATCATTGCTCAATTTGACGTTCAACGATTTATCTTGCTGAAAAAAAAGCAAAGTCTCTTAAAAGTCGTTGATTTATCAATGTCATCATTGAATCGTTTTCACGCACTTCGAATTGCATACGCCGCAATCATATCAAACTAAAAGCAAAACCGTTGAAATAGCCTTTACAGTGAAGCTTTTTGCACCTATGGAATAGTTTTGCGGTTGTGCGAAACGGCGAGTGAAAAGCGGATTGAGCAGAAAATTCATGCGTGCTCATATTCTCAGTGTTATCTGATGATCGAATTGACATTTCATTCAGATCATTCAGGGTTGTGTATTTCGAACCAAAATCACCGCCGAGATTTGAAGAGATGTGTTCTAGGAAGTTACTCGCTTCAAATTAACACTCCATTTCAAGTGTTATGTGAACATTCCGTTTAAAATATTTCAATTCAACAATATTCACATCACCTGAATCCTACCTGCTCTGCACTATCGTCGTCATTCCTCTTACGATAATGGGCGATTTGTTCGATGATCTCCTCAATAACCGGATCTTCTAAGAATTTTTCATTTGCCATGTAGTGATCATCTTCACCGTTCACCAAATAGTCTTGTTGCAATAGAGCTGGTAAACAGAATAGTACAGAGAGTGATATACTCAGCGCTGTTGTAAGTGAAATGAAATGAAACATAACTGCTCAAGCTGACTTGTGAGAAGACAGCCAACAGCTGGAAGCCACTGATATATAGTGCTGGCTGAGGCCGGATGGAAGGAATTAAAATCAGTATGGAATGCGATTGTACAGGGTGGATGAGCTGATAAGTGGCAAGGATTAGAACTGACTATTAGTTCTGTGAATGCATTCACAGAAGATGGCTGAAATATGTGATGAGAGTGATGAATGAATACGGCAATCTTTATACGATGTATCACAAACGAACGCGGAGGAGAGTTTGAAATGAAGTTTCATACGATAACGATCAAGTGAGCAGACGAAATGTGGTCAAAACATGTTAAGCACCCATCTTGATTTCACAAATTAAGTAAATAATAACAGAACAGAACGCTGATAAGATGTGATTGATCAATCTGATTACGAATAATCAGTTGGGTATTTGAATGATTGCGACATTATCACATAAATTATCACACATAAACATAAAACACATATCCCATATCACCATACACAAATGTTCACATCTGATAGTGAGTGATAAGGGAGGTGATCAAATGAACATTATAGACTTCCTATGAGGTCATTTTATGAGGCTACGGCCGAACTGTGAGCGATCTTGGCTAGCTGAATGCTCAAACTCCACGGCGACTTCTTTTGATTATGTTATGTGGCGAAAATACTGAACCAATCAGTCCTATTCCTCATTTGCATAGTTTGATCGAATTTCTGTCTTCCTGGATACTTCATCGATTCGTTATTCTTGTCAAGGTGCAGAAGAGTGTTTCCGTCGTTTCATCAATGATCACGTAGAATTCATGCCGTTTTATTTATGCGTCTAATTCCTGACTGAAAAAAGATAATTGTTCATATGGCCATATCATTAGAGGGTAGATTGAGCGATTTTTTGAAAGCGCAAATTTTTTGAGCAGATATTAACAGAAGCATCATATGTAACACTCAGTGGATGGCGAAACGTGTGGATGGATATTCAAGGCCTGACAGATAAAGACGTGTATTATGGGCGTGCTGGATCCCGAAAGACTTTGAATTTGTAGCAGAATTTTAGAAAGTATAAATTTCAGTGCAAAGGAAATTTGCTTGATCTCTGAAGAGACACTGCACATTTATGCGACTGTCGCAAAGAATGTGCGACTTGTTTACGAATGAGCTTAGCACAATAGATATACGATGAGGTTTATAGCGGAGAAGACGAATGTTTAGAGATGAATGACTCATGCGATTATGAATTAATTCATAATCTGTCAAAAAGACATACGTCACATACGAAAATCATAGTTCACATACCTGCAGATCACAAAGTACAATCGCCTTTACGCAATAAACCCATAACTTCTCGACGCTGTTGGATGAAAGAGATTCTGTAGAACTGTTCGAAAATCATACGTTCCGATGTCCGAGCAAAATTGAATTGCACTTGAAAACTAAGTGGTATCAATTCAGACAACAAAGTCATCAGAATGATTGTGGCTACCTATACGAATTCTATATTGAAACTGCTCTGTTGTTCTGCAATGTAATTCATATCATGAGCGTCGTCTGTCTCAACTAGCACAGTTGTATTAGAGTTGTGCATGGAGAGAAAAAAAGTCGGGGACGGGGAGAGTCGGGAACATTTTAGGGACGGGGAGAGTCCTCGAAAATGGCCGCCGCTCGAAAATGGTCGGGAACGGGGACGAGGACTCGGGGACGAGAAGTTTTGGGGATAAAACTCAATCTCATCCCCGTTCCCGTTCCCGACTCCCAGAAATTCCCCGACGATGCAACTTTGGGACTAGAGTCAGCATGACCTTGAAAACATGATTTTTTCAGGGAAAAGCATTCAAATAAGTGACCGTTATGCTAGAAAAGCGATAACTGCGAAGGCGCAATGCGATTCCGTTTGCAGTATTTTATTCAACTACATGAGGAAATAGAGTACAATATCAAAATTTCCTTAGCAAAAAATTAGAATACGCGCTTTACTCGTGTAATTTTATACTACACTCATCTGTGTGGACATATTACATGTCACTATACAGCTCTCGAAATATTTTTAATCTTGGAAGGAATTAACACACGGATTCATGAACTCAAAATTTCGTAGAAATTTGTTACTCTTGATTCTCATTAGAAAAAGTGATAATCTCCATTAGTCTACATAGAAGTGCATTCAGATGAGCGTGACATTAAGTAATGAAGAACAGAATAATCAGTCTAATGTTCAATGAAATGCTACGCAAAAGTTCACCAAGCTACCGTTGATCATTCTATTCATCTGACTTGCATCAATTCCCATGACTATTGGATGACTGCACATGAATAAGCTGGTAATAATTAAGGCTTGCTTCAAGATGGACGCACTATCAAAATTAATACGAATTGACCTGCTTTATCAAATTCCCAGTTCCCAGAATTTTTCAAAAATTAAGTTCCGGGGTCGGGATTAGAACTGAAATCCAGGGATCCCGGGATCCCCTGTAAATCTTAGCTGAGACAGGATGGTAGTGGGACCTTAAATGCAAGCATGCGAGCAATGATCGAATATTCAACTTCGAATTGATCGCATGGTTGCAGCTGATTCGGAGCTAATTTTTTTCAGGGGAATTTCAGGGAGGCTTCCCGATATTTCGGGAAGAGCCGACAATCCTGGAGAGGTCAGGGACTGGCAGAGTCGAGGATATTTCGGGGACGGGGACAATCCCCGAAAATGGACACCGCTCGAAAATGGTAGCGGATGGGGACTTGTATTCGGGGATGGGGGGCCCGAAATCGCGGACGCCCCGCACAACACTACATTTTATCATTATACATCAATTTATGCACTGCTATAGCACTGTAGGGGTTACCATTTTCAAGCTCACGGTATTCTCAGGACTGCTCAGTAAAATATCAATTTCTCTACACCATTAAATTTATCAGACCCTCTAGATTCAGAGCATTATGCATTTTCCTGAGAAATTCTCCTTTCATGCAGAGGTACAGCTGTTTTCCTTAAGCTATCTCAACTAGCGCAGAGGCGCTCATTCATATGCATTTGATCACTATAAACCAATAGATATTATACATTACTATGGAAAATTATGTTTGTTAAATTCAAGCCTACCGTCTTCTCAGGTTTGCATGGTGACATATTGATGCTTTATATATTATTCGATCGAGCAGAACCTCTGCTTCCTAAAAATGAGAAAATCGCCAGAAATTCTGCACTTGCGAGGAGATGTAGCTATTTTTCTGATGCTATAGGGGTTATCACATTCAAGCCTACCGTACTCTCAGCTTTGATCAGTAACATATCAATTTCTTCACACCAATCGATCGAGCAGAATCTCTGAATTCAGAAATATATATATTTTGTCGGCCGATTCTGATTATTTGAGAAGATATGGCTATTTTATTAAAGCTATCATCTCAACTGGCGCAATGGTGCTCATTGATATGCAATTGATCACTATAGACCAATAGATATTATACATTGATATAAAAATATAGGTTTGATACATTCAAGCCTATCGTCTTCTCAAGTTTGCCTAGGAACGTATTGATGTTTCTTCATCATTCGATCGAGCTGAATCTCTGCTTCCTAAGAATGAAAAGCTCACCGGAAAATTCCGCCTCTGCGAGGAGATATAGCTATTTTTCTGATGCTATAGGGGTTAGCTCATTCAAACCTACCGTACCCTCAGCTTTGACCAGTAACATATCAATTTCTTCACACCAATCGATCGAGTAGAATCTCTGCATTGAGAAAAATATATATTTTGCTGGCCGATTATGCTTACTTGAGGAAATATAGCTATTTTATTAAAGCTATCTCAACTAGCGCAGAGGCGTCCATTCATATGCATTTGATCGCTATAGATCAATATATACACTACTATAGCGTTATAGAGGTTACCATCTTCAAGCTACCGGTACTCTCAGGTTTGCCCGATGACATATGAATTTCTCCACTCTATTCGATTCCTCAGAACCTCTAGATTCAGAACATTATAAATGCTGCTGAGCAATTCTGCTTGCATGAAGAGATAGAGCTATTTTCTCAAAGCTATTGGAATTACCACATTCAAGCTTACTATACTCTCGGGTTTGTCCAATAATATATCAACATCTTTATATCATTCGACTCCTCAGAACCTATAGATTCAGAATATCATATATTTTGCGGTGTGCTTGAGATTTTTATGGTGACTTGTTTCTGCAAAACGAGTGGATGCGTAGAGTTGTTAAGGAATGGGTCATGAATTGTTCATTTGAAATGGATTGTGACTAGTAAGTCATCAGATATTGAAAGTTAACAGCATGGACTTCATACAATTTTTTCATTCATTATAAGACTGCTGAAAAGTCCTTGTGTGCAACGATTGTGAGCATGATAGGCGAACAATTTCGGTGAGCCTCAATCTGTATGTTGTTGTTGATTTCAACTGAAGAAAAGTGCCATGATTAGAGATAAAAGTTACGGTAAATGATTCGTTTGGGCAACTGAATCATGCGATAATTTGAGAGCATATTTATGAGCATTACAAGGATGAGGTGTGCATTTGCTATGTTCTTTTTCGTTGTTCTTATTCATTTACGTGGGCAATGCTTCGTCATCATCTGGCAGCACTGTTGGAACGCATGAAAACATCGATCATGCTATGGATAAAGAAGATTTCTGATCATCTCGAACTGATCAACTTTGATCATCTCGAATGCATATTGAGTGAACATGAAAATTTATTCGTAGATAATGCTCGTAGATTTGTTCATTCATTTTATGCATTCGATTCTCTGTTGTAGATGAAGATTTGCAGATATTTTCATTCATTCAAACAATGTTTGTGGATGTTCTTCAGGAATTTATTCACAACTTCGGACTGCAATTTCGGTTTTTTCTACTAGTTATTCATTGTGATTTAATAGTTTGGGGCTTCCATAAAGAAAATTTGAATTGCTCAAATGTAATCAAATAAATCAAATAAATCTTTTTGTATGATAAGAATAAGAGAAGAAATTGGTTGACGTTCGATCATTTTCCTGCTTTAGTAATCGCATCGCATTGAATACAATACAATTTACAGCTTTTGAACCAATATTTTTTTAACTAATTTTTTTAAACTGATAATTTCGGCATAAAATTTCTGATTACATCAGCTTTTATCAGCTTGAAACAATGTTTATTAATTAATTTTTTTCACTAATAATTTCGTCATCCTTTCATTTCGTCAGATTACATCAACTTTTTATCTTTAAACCATTCGAAAATTTCGATTGCTTATTCAAAACATTCATTTGTTTTGTGTAGATTATTTAATGATTTGTGAAGAACACATATAGAGGTCTCCACAATCGGTATGATGGGAACCACTGAATTTGCTGCAAACATTCCAATTTTTCCAATCTGATTTTAATTTCTAACCCTGCAGACCATCCAAATTGAGCAAACTCATTGGCTATGAGCAAAACTTTGACCTTTCATTATGATCGTTTCACATTAAATTCTCATTTTTTACTCACTATGATTTTTCATTTGTGAAGCTACATATCACTGCCACCGTTCCAATATATACCATATCACATATTAAGAAATTTCTTCATAGTCGTAATCAGTATGTATTTAGAATGTTACAATTTGAACTGAGGCAATATCCTATCGACGAAATGAAAAGCATTCAAGTAACCAAGCAAATCAAGTTATTGCTGAATGAGTCTCTATTAACGTGAAAAAAAACTTCCGCATGCAATCAGTTTGAATAATAGTTTTTCGGCACTCCAACTATTCACCATCAGGTTTTCCACTAGAAGCAGATGCACGCATTACCTTCATATTACTTGCAGGCATGAACGAATTCAGCGAAAAGGAATCGTTTCGTATTTTACAAAATTTCCAATTAATTCTGATGCAGAAATTATACGAGACATAAGTATTTCTTAATTGAAAGATTATATTATGCATAGTCGAGATTCATAGAGGTAATTTTTGCGATAATAGCAATCGAAAAGTTTGTAAAAAGGGCGTAAGAGGATCACAAACCATTAATGCTGATTACAACTGTAAAGAGAAGTATTTATGCGATTTTAAGCGTTGACAAAAGATAACAAGAGAGCAATCATCAAACATCAAGTATACGTATAAAGTAGCATTAGAGCATGCATTTACATATGTGATAAATCAATGAAAAAACGATAAGAGTATCAACTGTTTTTTTGTACTACAGCTGATATGTTGTTTGATAGCTTTCATTGTAATCGTGCTTTACGTAAACGATTAAACCAATTTCAGCCTTATCAAATACACTTTCCACTGTTTGAAGCGATCACCCTATTCAAATACTGACTAAAAGTGTAGCAAAACATTATTCCGATCGAATTAGGGCAATATTTTTCGAAAAATTCGTGCATTCAATCGATGTTTCGATTACCTAATTTATAAGAATAACCTAGAAACGAGGCCTCCAACCTATGAAATTGTTCAGTCACGGTATCAAACACAACACACTTACACGTAAATCAAATACGCTCCAATCAGTGCCTTTGGGAAAAATTTTGAGTGAATATAGATAGACTGAAAAGTTATCATAGAGAGAAAATGGCAATTTTGATCGAGATGAATAAAAATGATCGATTCAGTAGATTCTAGGAGTGCTAACCACCAATTGGCCCATAGCAGGTCGTTATCGATGGCTGGAATTTCCGCTTACACTGACTCGTTAATTACTTAACTAACTTCAGAAAAACTTACATAATTTTAAAATTTGAAACTGTTAGTTAGGACTAAAGACCTCATACGAAAGTCATACCGACGAACCGTTGACATTCCACTGAATGTTTTATAACTTGATTATATGATGCGATAGAACAATTGAATGAATCGTAAACTAAAGATTAATCCAAAAATTTTTGTAATCACCAAATAAAAGTGCAGCAAAACATTATCAGCACTGGCATTATCTCGATTAAAATTATCAATATTATCATTTATGTACGAAGAGCATTTTGGTGTTGCTCTCAACAAATCTGCTGCCTTATGAACTACTGTTGACCGTCTAACGCATAACCGTGCAATGTTAACCATTTGAACTTTTCGAAGTTTGACCACTTATCAAGCTGACGTTAATCGTACAATGTTCTTTAAATATTGTGTAAAGCATTGGTCTAAATTCTTAATGATAACATACAATAGCAGTAATATCGAAGCAAACATCTTAAGAGCAGTACAAAAATCTACGAGTCTGATACTGCATGATGATATGATCGTCTGCTCACAATATTGCTTATGATATCAAATCGAATCACTCAATAGATGATTTTCATCCAATAAACAAGCACAGCACATTCGTTCATTGATTAGCTTGGCAAATGGTGTCTGAATTCAATAATATGCTATCTTTAAAAAAGTTAAAGATTCCACATTGGCCTCCTTATTTTGTTGCCGCCCATCTTCTACATATCACCGATATTGTGCTCAATTGTCATCGCAATTATCAGTGTTATCAAAGTCTCGCTGCTGTTCAAAAGCTCCTCAGCACATTCTGTGCACGTTGCGGATCGTGTGGTCTTGTGGAAGCAAAAATAGTCGTCGCTGAATATCTGCAATCATGACGGAGTTAGAGGATGTTAAACCAGCAAGTAAGTTTCCTTCGAATTATTATGACTTTGAGGATTCTTTTACAATTGCTTGATGGATTATTTCATCTTCTTGAGAGATCATGCTAACTTCCTCTTTCATGAATCAAATGAAGCATCCTTCATGACTGTTCTAATCACGTCCGATGATATAATTCTCCACTCTTGTGGCGGCAACAACCATTACTGTCAACTTGAAAAGATCTAGGGAACGCGCTGGGCACCTTAAACAAGTTATACCTCGCAATCATGCTTCCGACATCATATCTTTGAGAAGCATTCCACATGTGAATGTCTGACTGAATTGACATGATCACAGGTCATTAAAGACCAAAAGAGTATGTCATATGAAAAACGATTGTACTCAATCAGCATTAGAGCGGAAATCTTGAGCAGCTGTAGAAATCTTCGCCACAGCTGAGTCATCAGTCTGCGAATTGCAGGATTTTGAGAATTTTCAAAAAAATTTTTTTCGAGCTCATATCACCAGAGGGAAGATCTTCCCCAATACTACCCACAGTTGAAATATGAGGCCTAGATCTCCAGTGGCTAAGAAGTTATGGCCAAAAAATTTTTCAAATTACAAAATTTTACACCACAGATAGCTGAATTTTAATGATAATAATGAGTGTTGTTACCAATAATTATTGTAAAAGCGAAAAGTGGAAAAATTAAGCGATTACACTTAATTTCTAAATAAAAAAGGTGCAATAAATCCCAACACATAGAAATGACCTAATGAAGAAACAACTGATAAAGAGTTGAATGATAGCAGGAACTTTCAGCGATGAAATAATTAGCTGGAAGTATACCTCATGAGCATAATGTAAAAATTGTCAATTGCTTCTGCATGTCTTGTACACTTCAGTTTTGGTATCACTTCAACAACCCATTCAACTGAAGCATTCTCACCGTGAGCCAATTGCCAAAATATTTGCTGTGCTGTTGTTTCGCATTGCAACGATTAAAGAGACCAAAAGAGTTTGCCATATGAATAACATTGTACTCAATCAGCATTAAATGTTGAGCAAAGCTGAAATCTTCACCACAGCCGAATCATCAGTCTGCAAATCGCACGCTCAAAAACTTTAACCATTTGAAATTTTTGAAGTTCGATCATTTTTCAACGTGATGTTAGTAGTGCAAAGTTCTCCAAGTATTGCCTAGTGCATTGCTAATGTTTTGTTATCAAGCGACTATGAAACTGGTCACGCCTAAAACACGATTGAATTATCATTAATCGCTTCTGTTCCGTTTCTTTAATCACTTGATCAATCGCATGATCAGCAATTAATATTTATCGCTACCATCGCAGAAAATCATTGATCCTCATGAACTTCTAATCTTGATTGCTCATTCAGCGATCATAGGTGCGGACAGAGGAAAATTTCCAATGTCGCCCGATGGATGCTAAGAGGAGGGGATCGTAATAAGCTCAATAAAATCAGAAACAGCTCACAAATAAGGATATCAATTGAGATGCACAACTGATCACTACATAACAACAAATATAATCAACATTATCAATCATTTCATACTGAGAACTATTAGATAAAAATTTTCGTTTACTGTATGCGATAAGCACAAGTACATAAGCATAAGTAATCCTATGAGAACATCGTGAAATGATACAGCAACAGAATAAATTGCACAATGAATTATTGTGATAGGTTATTTGGTAGGAATTCTTGAGAAATATGTGGTGAATGAATAAACTTTATTGCAAGGGCTCTTTTGCTCGACCAGATTAATATTGGCACTGGTGGGTTTTCTTGCGTGTGTCACGATTTATACTCAACGAAACGATGTGAGCTTCGCTATCGTTTGTATGGTCAATCAAACTGCTGCCGACATGATTTCGTCGAACCAGCCACGTCCGCCGAACCAGTGCAAATCTGGCATCGCTAACACAACCTCATCGGAACCTACGGTAAGCAATCTCTCCCTTTCAACGAATATTTTATTCATTTTATCATGGCCACTAGTTTGATCATTTTGTAGCTATCGCGGTAAGACTGTACCTGTGCTTACTATTAGCACGTTCGAATTGTTGTTCAGGTTTAAGCCATGAATGTATCTGTAATCAATGGAATAAACATATATATATTGGTGCGATCGAATTGATTTAAGGCACAAAGTAGTTTGAGAAGAGGATGTTGTGCGTCCATTAGTCAGTTTTAATCTATCAAACACTGGATGCTTTATCGGATTTCGACAATCTTAACCATTCACTGAACTCGAACAATTCAGCTGGTTTGACTGTTAGGCAATCGAATAGGATTGTGCTGCTGCTCAGTGGTGCTATGAAACACTATCGTCTAACGACTGAATGTCTTATACTCAGTGGCTATCTTAAGATTCTTGAAACCTTTACATAAGAAGAATTCCTCGTTAAAAAATGCTTCTCAATATCAAAGTTGTTTATGCTGCATTATTTTATCTCATCGATTAACCTCTTTAGTGTATCCCACTCAATCTCGTTCATTATCAGTCAAAATAAGACGAATTTTCAGGTGTCCGGCTCATTGGTTTGGTCAAAATCAATGCAGGGTCTTGTGCTATCTGCCTTCTACTGGGGCTACATGTTTAGTCAAGTGCTTGGTGGTTATTTGGCTGGTCGTTTTGGTGGTAAATGGATTATTCTCGGTTCTGTTGGAACGAGTACGGTGCTGACATTAGTCAGCCCCATATGTGCCATTGCGCATGTCGGTGTTTTCCTCGCAGTTCGAGTGATTATGGGATTTAGTCAGGTCAGTTGAACATTTTTGCAAATTTTACTCGCAGTGGCCAGCAACACATCACACAGCAAAAATTTGTTATTTTCACTCATTGTAATGGGAAGAGTTCAAACCAAAAAAATGAGATAATCTTCGCTGCGCTCTACGAATTATCGTGTATAGAATTTCGAGCTTTTTAACAATGTTTGAATACAAGCATACAGCTAAAGAGAACAGTGATTGGGTGCATGACTAGCAACTAGAATACCATTCGAATTTTTCAATCACCGTTTCTCCAATAAGATCAGTCCAGTGCTGCAATAAGCAAAACATACAATTTATAATTCAAGGGTATGATGTTTCCGGCGTTTCACTCACTTTGGGCTCAGTGGGCACCACCGCTTGAAAGAAGCTTGCTTACGGGCATCACCTATGCGGGTATGACCGTTGTTCAATGTGTACATGTTCATGAATGAGGATCTTTTGAGCGGATTGCCTCAACGGAATAATCAAAATTTTTTTTTTGTAAATTCAGAGCAGAACTATTGAGAAGACCGATCCTCTGCAATGTTTAGAGTATGATAAAACTTTTATATGAATGCACTGTTCGTGTTTTGTTGTTTTAAGGGAATCAAATTGGAATGACAATTGTGATGCCAATCTCAGGAGTGCTGTGCCAATATGGTTTCGCTCATGGATGGCCGTCCGTTTACTATGTTTTTGGTGAGTTCTTACATTTCTAAAGTTCTAACAAAATGAATACGCAATGCAATTATCGTATAGTCAGAATTTTAAAGAAGCTGAAGAAAACGATGAATGTTATTGTTTTAGGAATAGCTGGTATAGTTTGGTGTGCAATTTGGTTGTTGTATGGATCAGATACACCGTCAGTGCATCGTTTTATCAGCCAAGAAGAGAAGGAATTCCTCGAGGATGAACTTCATGAAACCAGGCATATATCTGATGAAAAAGTTAGTCAAAAGTTCTCATCAAGAGAAGTTAGTTTGTTTCACACTCAACTTGTTAGTGAGAGCATGATGAACTGACTGCGCTTCACTTGTTCGAAATTTGCTGTTTAGTGATGATTCTCAGTTCATTTTTTTTTCATGGTAGCAAGAAACGAAAGATATGCTATTTCAGAAACCACCGATACCTTGGAAAGCAATCCTGAAATCAAAAGCAGTTTGGGGTCTCTGGGCTGGACATTTTGCAGCTGACTGGGGTGCATATACAATGGCTGCCGGCTTACCGCTATTCTTGAACGATGTTTTGGGTTTACAATTGACAGAGGTAAGTTGAAACGAAATGGAATGAACGTTATTCAATGTGTCGTTGAAAGTTTCAATCGTATGAAGTGCGCTCAAAATTTTAGCAAAATTATCAGTTGATAATATCTCGAATTAATATTATTTGGTTATGTCAGCTGTGTATTGAAAATTAACTTCAGTTCGAACCAAATTCGTGAATGATTCCATCGTTTTAGATATGCGTCAAGGTAACTGATAATATTTTCAGATGGGTTTCTTATCAGCGATACCATATTTGGCCTATTTCGTAGTGATCAACGTCGCTACCTTCGCAGCTGACGCAATACGAAATGCCGCCTGGATGACGACACTTAATGTGCGGCGCGCTGCTATGATTATTGGTTCGTCCTTTCCTATTTCAGATATTTCCATAGTCCATCTTATAGTGGCGATTAATTGCAATTTATAACGAATGAACGTATTGTTCCGATTTCATACTTTTGATCCCACTTCCGAATGCATTGCTTTCATACGGTTATGTTGAATATAATGGTAAAAGTGTAATCAGAATTTTGGAAGATAGTCTGAAGTGAATTCATCTACTCGGTGACCATGCAGTCGTAATATGGTTGGTGAGTTCGTTTCGCAACTGAAGCCACAGGAAATCTGCATATGCTTGAAAATTCCAACTGATTGTGAGCAATTAATGAGTTTTGGACGCAATTGGATTGGCCAAATTGATTAGAGCATGGTTGGTGTGGTGAGCTTGCAAATGTTCAAAAAAAACAAAACTGATTACGCCTTACGGCTATTCAGCTCTTGGAAGTCAAGCCGTTTTCCTGGTGGCGTGCGGTTTTTGTGGATGTGGTCAACAGGCGCTGGTGATTGTTTTCTTGACGCTCGGAATTGGCCTTTCGGGAGCGTCCTATGCTGGATTCGTGGTGAATTATCTGGACATTGCGCCTACTTTCGCCGGACCGCTACTCGGAACCGGTCAAACAGTATCATGTATTGCCGGCATCTTATGTCCAATCATCATCGGTTGGTTAACACCTCAGGTATGATTCAGCAAAAATTTTTTTCCTTTTTAAAGTTGTAAAATTATCCCATCAGATGTAAAAACGTCTGTTGACTGGATTTCTCCTAGGCAGGTGAAATTTCGACAATGAAAATCAAAGTGACAACGACGCGAGAGATCAGTACAGGAATAGAGAGGGGATATTTTCGCTCACTGGAAATTTCATCGGTTATTGGAGGAATCGTACTGTTCATAAAGTTGAGGGCGCAATAGCTTTTAGACTGGGATCTACAGCTTGACTGGTATCTGTAATCACCTTAAACACAGATATCATAATACCATTCGAAACTTCGGTACTTGCCGGCACAGAGAATGCTATGAAACAAGCGTATGGTTGTTATGCAAAAAATTATGCAACCATAATCAAGAAATATTCTGATTATAAGCAATGACTGAGCTTTGCGAGCAATTTCAGTCAACTCAAAAGGAGTGGTTGGTGGTGTTTTGGATAGCTTTCGTTATTCTGATACTTGGAACGATATTATTTGTGGTGCTCGCCAGTGGGGATGTTCAGCCGTGGGCGATACTCCGAAAACCGACCACACGAAGAACTACGATGATGCAACGACTCAGTATGAGGCTGGAGAGTAAGCGGGAAAGTGCATTCGATATTGCAGAAGTGGCAAGGAAATTGTCGAAACTAGTCTCCTCACGTTCTGCGTCACTGAAAGACGACGACACTGAAAATTAATGCAATTAAATTCAAGACGTATTGCTAAAAATATATTATTCGGTGTGTTATTTGATAATGACTGTGATCGATGGGTGATATTAATTGTTGAACCGTTCTGTAATTATCAAATTATTACCTACCAATAAGCAAAACCGCTGGAATCATGGAAACTCCTTAAGTTAGTGGGCACCTTTTCAAGTGGACCAAAAATACTGCACAATTGACAGATTGACAGATCAATGCAACAAGCGAGCAGAAAAACTGGAAATGCAATTAGTGACTGAATAGGTACGGAAATCCTGGGAAGTGCAACAGACTTATTCGATATTTAGGGAAAGTTGAATCTAATGGGCATTCCTTAACTAGTGTTGATCGTTATTTTGATGAGAAAATGTGTTCTATTCTATGCCAATGATTTCTTTCGATATATATTTTACGACAATAATCAGCAACAAATGATTCGTTGGCTGTATGAAACAGTAAGGAAGGCTTCCCTGACCTCAGCTTCATGAGAACAGAAAAATACCAAAAGGCTGAGAACCTTCAACTGTGGCGTGCATTTCAAGAACCATTAACCATTCTTCCTGGTGAGTTCTATTAGGATCAGGTTTTACTTTTCCGAAAAATACAGGACGCGGGATTGTGAAGATCCGTAAATCTAACGAATCAGGCTGCTCATCGTTGCTCAAACCATCCAGGTTGCTCATCTTGCTCTTCACAGATGTGTTGACCTCGTCAATAAAATATAAATTCAAAAAGTTTATAACTTGTAAAATGGTGTATTGTGGATTTATATATGAAATCTAGTGAAAACAACAACAAAGTCTCATTTGAAAGCCCTTACGATTAGTGAATTAATGCAATGCAACTATCATTCGAGAGGGCGGATGAAACCGAAATACCTCTCGAAACCGAAATATGTTTCACAAAACTTTAGATCAAATACCGAACCTATAAAATCGCCTAAACACGACACTAGCATAAAACAAAGTGGATATCCGTAAGATTCAATCCTACGGATGATTGTGTGTGACCCTATCAGATCCTTATGAGTGACGACGGCCATAAGACCATCAAATAGGTTACCACTGTTTGCGGATATGCAACCGCTAAATTAGAACTATAACTCCAAAATGCATTAATTGCAACTTTCAAGCTCGTATACACATATTATGCGATTATTGGGCAAAACTGAACATGCACGGGACTTGTCGTTAAATTGTGTTAGATAATATGACTGCCTGTCAGCAAATTAAATTCCCGGAACCAAGAAGATAGCGGAATCTTGAGAAGGTACATAAAATTCAGCATCGTCACTGTCACATAAATTGATCGCGTTCTGCCAAATTGCGCCCCACAATTCATCTGTATTGAAATGGTGGCTGCATTGAACTTGTGAGATTGAGAAATGATGTGGTACGGATTCTGAAGAGAACTATGAATGAGAGCGAATCAGTGATACGTCTGAAGTGAATGAGAAAATTGGTCCAATGTAACGGTGAAGTAATGCTCAGCAATGAGAATGTCGAGACATCATGCGAATCACACATAAAAATCGACTATACAGTGCGAGAGTACAGTCGTGTATGTGAGTACGTAATGCATGGATACGTTCTGGTTTGTTGCCTTCAACGAACGCTATTCGACTGCACTCTATTCGTTGCTGACTGTATTTTTTCAATTTTCATGACCAATTCGCATGATATCGCATTACTCTCAGTCCTCATTCTGCACATTGCACTACCGCTGCACAGTGTCACTGCACTTTTCTCATTCACTTCGAATGCATCACTGAATCACTCTCATTTATAATTCTCCCGAGAATCTCAACTCTATTAATTTATTCATCACGCACGGTTACAGCAGTTGAATTTTCAACTGTAAATGAGATGTGCGAAACGATTCGCCACACACGCCACAGTTATTGGGATGCACTGACGATGAGACAAGCCGAGATCTTGTATAATCTACTATTCTCGATGAAATTATCTGGAATTGGACTCAGTATTGAAAAGAAGCGGTGCTAAGGCAGAGGAAAGAGCATATAGTCTGAGCTTCTTGATACTGTGAAAAAATTCTTTATGAGGAAAGAAACAAATGTGAAATTTTCAACATCATTAAAATTATAAAATGTTCTTAATGCAATCCTTCAGTAACATCAATTTTACAGTTGCAAAACTCTTAATTTAAGAGCGTTCCATTTCATTATCAATAAAATTTCACAAGCGTCTTTATATCTTCGTATTCAATCAAATTTCTTAGTTCAACATACAAAAAATTCTACCCATGTCATCACGAACCATTAAATTTATTTCCTCATGAAGAACTTCATATGATTTAAAAGTGATCATGACTATAAGTTGATCTGCACCCAATCACATCAAACAGATCGATCGTGAAGACTTATCTATCAGATAAATTGTTTTTTGTACATATATGATTCAGATTTCATAAATTTTATGAATATTTCATATAGGATAAAAATGAAGCCGAGATAATAAATGAATGACAATTGAATTTCTGATGGAGACCAGGAACTATCAAATCTGAAATGCAAAATGTTGGAAGCATCTGAAATTTGATTCCAATTCATAAACTGATCGGCAAGCAAATCAACCAGTATAAATATGAAGCCAGGATTACTTCATTGTCATTCGAATTTTTTCTAAGCCATAGGGCGGTCCTGAGGATACCTGAACAGGACTGTCCGTAATAGTTTTAGCCGGCAGTGTTCAGGTGAAGAATAATCAAACTATCGAACAAATGGACTCTGTTAAATCGGTATTTTAATCAGCTGTCTTCTTATATGAGATGCGAATCGCACACTTGCTGTAACACAAGAGAATAGCTGTCGTAGAGACACGAGAAGCGAAATATACAACTCAATTATTGAAAGAATGATGCATCTTCCAATTCTGGAATCGTATCGTGGAAAATTTCTGTTCTCTTGTATAACTGAAGCATGGACTATGACTTCTGAGCTATTGCTGCTTGAACTGAGTCAAGAGTGCGCTGAACACAGCATTCATTCCAGAAAATTGGTTCAATCTTGATTTGAACTCATCCATTCAGAATGATTTTAGAGCGAAAGTTTGCGAGAAGCATTGTCTGAAACAGAAACGAGCAGTTGGAGCACGGGAATTCTGCACATTGGAAGAGCGTTACTGGAGGCAGCGAGGCACAATGTTGCCTTGGATATTCCTCCTCATTCAGATTTCGTAGGTGATGAAAAAGCAAATGACAAACAACAGAATGGAACTGTGTTAAACATCAATAATGAGTGTGATCAAGGTGCAGTCTTATTGGAAGGCAACAAAATGGTACACTTACATTCAATAACTCGTATCCTTCATTATCATATCAGTGGTTTCTTAAGAACTAATCAGTTTCATGACATTCCCTTACAGGTTAAACTGGACTGCTATGAATTCGCACAGATCTCGCCGTATTTCCGTGCGGCATTCTTTGGAAACTTTGAAGAAGCAAGAACGAAACAGATCATGTTCGGAGATCCTGAGGTAATCTACCACTGAAGAGCAAAATAGTCTGGGTTGTATGTGGGCGATTTTCGAGACAGAGGATGATGTCGGCAACAGGAAATAGTACATTTATAATACTTGTGTCAAAATGGCGACAACTTTAATAACAATGATATTGATAATAGTAATAAGAACAACAGTATCCTTAAATGATGGTGATTTCTATTCTAATTGCGATAAAACAGTCGTAAAATAATTCCAACTTACTATGCTACGAATGAGCTTACCATGTTCCACAGTGAGACGCAAAGAGAAGCAGAGAATGAAAATGGAATAGAGTCTGAGAAACGGGAGAATTATAGAATGATGATGATATGTAGTGAGTATCTTCCGGTTTTATTCCACGATCAGATAAATGTTCATACTGAAATTAGCAGTAATGACATTGATAATATTACTAATCGTAAGGCTAATGGTATCAAAACGTGACAAGTTTTCAGTCGGATAAATTTTTGAACTGTTTGGAATTTGTTCGACATTTGATCAGTGACGATAAAGAGAACGTTGATCCATCGCTCACATCGATGAGTATCGAAAAAGCTCTCGAAGTAAATTTCATTTGGATATTAACTAGTAGTATTGAGACGTATTGCAAACGAATATGCTGCTGCTGTTAATTGAAAAATGCGTTCATTTTATCTGATAGCATCAAGTTGTCAGCATAGAAATTCGGTTTATGAATTTGAGATTTTGTATTTCTGCTGATGATCCAGTTTTGTCACTTGATAGCAGTTATTTATGTGATATGCATCATGGTTCATACATCAGTGGTGCACATCGAACTTAATATCATGCAAATGAAGGAAAAGTTGATGCATAAGAATGTTCAGTCTAATGATATATATCCATCACTAATATCCAAGTAAAATTACGAACATTATAAGGATCCAACGTTTTGGATGCTAAAATCATAATCAGTTTCGTAATAAATCCAAAAAAGTATGACGGAAGCGAAATTTGTTCTGATATTCGATGTTCAATATTGATTACAATGACCAGCAATCACATTTCACCATACATATGACATGAGAGAAATCTGCGGATTTAGGATTTTGCCGTAATCTCGAGTAGCAATATCATTGAATCGTAATAATGTTCATTTTCAGTTACTGGATATTGCCTCATATCTTCTGATAGAACCGGCACTTCAGGTGTTGTCAGACCGAATCATAGGCATAACACCAGCATCGAAATTAGTTGCTGTTTATCATTATGCTGGTTAGAATAGCTCTTCTTTAAATTTCATGCATGCTTTAAATTTCATGCATATGGCATACGATTTCGATTCCGCGGTTCAACGTCAATCTTTCCAAACGGAATCGTAGAACTATGATTGATTCGTTAGTCAAAACGAATAAGTTGACAAATGCACTGCAGTAAGGAATTTTATTCACAAAGAACGAAAAAGAACAACAATGAGATGACACTGAACATCGCAGTGAAGGAAAGGATATTGCTGATAGCAAAAATAACACTGATATGAAACAATGATCGATTGATTGCAGAGAATCGCTATTATCCACTTGCAAAACGATTATGGGACTTGATTGTTCGAGAGTTTGATAAACTCCTGGCGGGCGACGCATACTTCGAGTAATATTAATATTCTTGACTTTTGAATTTTGTGACATCGTTCGGTTGGCACTCATAAACATGGCTATCTGAAAACCCTTCCATGAGCGCAGTGTTAATTTCGGCGTTTATTTTATATTGACACTATATTATATATGAAACACAAAGTATTCATAACATACAAACACAAAAGAGAGCAGATCCTCCAAGTGAGATATACGAAAGTTAAGTTTCATCATCCGAATCGGTAATGCATGATATCCGTGTACATCTTTACGTAATCAGCTAAGTACAGATTTAAGGGTTGATTTCACATATCACTTTGTTGTCCTTCACGAATCATCTCTTTCGCGCTCCGTCGCGACAGTTAATGACAAAATAAATCTTTTAGCCTGACAGAAGAAGAGATTATAAGACTGCTTAGAGATAAACATCTGAATATTGGACGTAATGAAGAAACGGTAATGGTTGAACGCTGGATTAAGGTGAGTCGATTGCTTTTTGTTAACTGAGTCATCATTATATCAACGAAAATATCATAAACAGCACTGATAAAGATAAAATGATAATGATGATTATGAATGAAAGAAACTTGAATAATGATTATGACAAAATAAATATTGAAACGTTGCTGCTTCGTGACGAACTCGTCCGCTTTCATAGTGCGTTGCAAAGAGGAATAGAGAATGAGAGTGGAAAAGAGTTCGAGAAACGAGAGAAATCGAGAACGATAAACTGAGCACTGCATATTCCTAGCTCTGATTTCATTGAAACTTCCCCAGAATATGTTCTTCATCACAAAGTTATTTCAAATGAACCTTCAAAGTCTTTACGTGAACAAGAAGGGTGGAATAAATCTGGGAAATCAGTTTGAAGTTGAAATGAATGAATGCTAGACAATGAATTCACACATTTATGCTTATTGTGGCGATCGAATTTCTAAAATGATGTAAAATAACAAGTTTCCATCAAAAACTTATCAAATACTCATGCGAATAGCGATAAACACGACGAGATCATCAGTAGTATTGTCGATCAACACTAAAGTAAATTCAAATAATTTCATAAGTTTTATTCACAACTTCCAAAAAAATCACTTCAAAATTAAGAATATGTTTATTTGAATAGGAAAACGGAATGGTTTCGTTTATTTCTTGAAAGAACAGGAAAATTTCTTTGAACTTGAAATATAGTATGTGAATGACTTTTAGGAAAATCGTTGGAATGGAAACAGTGTTGACATTTTACAACGGTTTCTGGATAACGCGAAAAATACTGGCACTGGATATTATGAGTTTGGTTCGAGGATACCGAATAGTGTCCTCGTTGCGAGTGGTCAGTTGGAATTTTGATGTAACATTTTAGTGGGTTAAAATTGACTGGTATCGATGATACTACTGATAATAGCAATAGTATGGAACAAATAAAAAATAGTAATGGCGTTAACGATGATCAATGTGATTAAAACAATGATCATATGAACAATAATGTCGATGTACTCTGGTAGTTACCGAAATAGCGGGATAGCTATTTCGCTAACTTTCGCTATTTAGTGATACGAATGATATTACCCACTTCTGGCCACGCTAATCATAACACAACAATGAAAATGCTGTTCATAACAGTGATAAAATGATATAAGTTCTGTTCAAATAGCAATGATAACGACAGCAATACCAATAACATCATCAAGATGAAATTGATTTTGGGTGGATGGTCAAGTAATGGACCAACGATGGTTGTGGAAACACTGGATCTACGAGCGCAGCGGTGGGTTCAATCAGATATACAGTTATTTGAAACACCTCGGGCATATCACGGTGTTGTGAATACTGGAAAGGATTTGTTCACGATTGGAGGATTCAATGGGACGAATTATTATCGCTCGACAAGAAAATTCAATTTAGATACACAGGTAATAATACTGATTATTAGTAATGACGCCATATGATATATCAGTAGCAATGACAATATCAGTAGTTCAAATTTTTCGGCACAGCGTTTTTATTCCATCGTAAACTGCGACAAGGAATAGGAAATGAAAATAGAAAAGAGTTCGAAAAAAGACATGAACGTGGAGTAAAGGCGCTGATCAGTATAAGAATGTCTGATTCAGTTTCGATTAGAATTTATGAAGAATTGCATTATATCGTAGCGTGATCTTAATAAAACTTCAAAAATTGTATAGAATATCAAAGCAATGCTCTGAAAAACTTAAAGGAACTGGTGGAGAAAGCTCCAATGTACGACCAACGCTGTTATGTGGCTTGTGCACGATTGAATGAAAATCAAATTGTTGCGTTGGGAGGTTATGACAATCACGATCGATTGAAAAGCGCTGAAATCTTGAATATTCCTACAAATCAATGGAGACGTATCGCCGAAATGAGTGTTAAAAGGTGAGACGTTCATGTCGGATAATCGGAGATGGGATCCCCGAAGTTCCCCGATCTCCGCAACACACTGTATCAAGGAAATGATCCTAGCAGAAACATTGATGACAGTTATATAACTGCTGATAATAATGGGATAGTGCCAGTAATGATAAGGAATTATGCTAATCCAGAGGCCATGATAAGGACACTGATAAGTGCAGTTCAGCTGTAATCTAGGTTTGCCTTTAATAAACTAACTCTAAGGTCTGAATTGCTCATAACTACAACAAATATCAAATGAGACTAATAACATCAACGAACCTGAGGATGGCACCGGTGTTTAAGAAGAAGTAAACCTGAACGGTGGCAATGTATCAAAATTGACTGTTTTCAATAAGAATAATGCCGGTGATGAAAATGATAGTGATGGTGATAAATTATTTTAAGGAGTGACGGTCATTGCATAGTTAATGATGATAAAATCTATGCGATCGGTGGGTTCGACGGGACGAGCTGTCATTCGACGGTTGAGGAATATGATGCTGGATGCGATAAGTGGATCACGTTGAAACAAAATATGAGGAGTCGGGTGGGTGTCAGATACATTCAAATTGATTATCATTGAGGGGAATCAGCATCAGTCATATTTAAAACATGCAAAGTTTATTTTATCAAATCGTCACGGATGAATGTCAGAAAAAGGGAATTTAGGGGAATATCCTCCAATCTCACAGGATACGCTTCTGTCCCCTATTCGAACAAAGCTTCTGAAACATTCATCGGAACCATTTCCTGATAAAAATCACATTTTTGAGAAGAGTTGATGGGTGGAAACTGAAATTTTGCATATTATTTAGTGCTCTCATTCTATATTTCTCTCACTTCTCGCACTCTTTTCTATTTTCATTCTCTGCTTCTCTTTACTGCAGAATATCAAATGAAATGAACTAGCTCATTCGCAATACCATCTTGTTTCACCCAAATTGAGGGAATCACATTCCTCTTGCTATATCAAAGAGATCTGAAACTAAAATAGGGATGATTGTTGATGATTTCGCATAAAATAAATGTATACCACATGAATTTTCACATGAATTCATAGTTTCTATCGGTATTCCGAGGTTATTTCAGTCATTTTCCGAATATTCTTTCATTTTGTGATAATTTAAGCGCTCCGGAGTTCGAGCAGCGGTTGTGGAGGGAGCACTCTGTGTATGTGGTGGTTTCGACGGATCAGTTCGGTTGAACTCATGTGAATTTATTGATTTACGAGAAGGACATTGGCATTCTTTGCGACCAATGAGCAATCCGAGGTTCATTTTTGATGATTTATTTCACTGCACGTGAAACTTCTTCGACACAAAGAACAGAATTTAAAGAATGGTGTGTGCTTTGGTGTGCTGACTATGATATGTTCAGCTGCAACATCACTCTTTATTGCGTCAATTCAATAAATAATAACGAACGATAACAAACCAAAAATTATGTTTCCATTCAGTTTTTACGAAATTGTTGTGATTGACAACTGCAGCTGCAATACAATTGTTTGACAGCTGATTTTTAGCACTTAATATCTTTATTCAACAATAATCAACAAAGCAGTCACGAGTATTGCGATAAGATTATAACAGTGCTGACATAATAACTCAGCAACTTAACGATCAAACGGAGTGATTAAAAATAATTTCACAGTTCTGATCAGAAGATACAGTCAGTTTAATCTATTGCGGATCTGCAAAAATGAATATTTCATTGAGAGATTTAATGAAACAGCTAAAAATTTCTGATATTTCATTTTCACTGAAAGTTTAGAATTCAATGAAAGCTATCCAAGTGAAATGCAGTGCTACTATTGATACCATGTTTACAATCATTACAGCTCTCATTGCTATTTACATTTTGTGATTTTTATCATTCACATTTCATTAGAAAATATGATTTCAGATCGAATTTTGGTATCGAAACACTAAATGATCAAATTGTCGTAGCTGGAGGGTATGCGGGTGCAGTTGGTACCATCTCCGAGGTGGAACAGTTCGACTTCAGAGCAGATGCGTGGCTGCCTTTACCTTCGATGAGCATGCGACGATCAGCTGTTTACTTGACCAGAATCGAAAGCCATCCTATCATTGAGAAACTTGTTAGACCGAGTGGTAATAGTAATAACAACAACATGATTAGCAATATTAATATGATGAATAATAACCATGATAACAATAATAACAACAACGAAAATAATATTGACGAGATTGATTAAAAAATTATCATTAATGATAACGACAACAGTAATAATTATGAAAAAGTGTCAAAAACAATGAAATAACTGTTTTGCTACGAATTACAATCGTGATAATGGTAATCGATGGTGATAATGTTAACAAGGATTTGGTCAATGATAAAAATAATGATTAATAATGAAAATAATAAAACGTTTCTTATGTCATAGTTGTTGGCTATGATATGTTCTGCTGAAATGCTTGAAAAGGAATGTTTTGCTTACGATCAGAAACTTGTGTTTTGTTAGAATATGATTATTTGTCTTAGTTTGAATATCAAAGGTGTAAATTTTAGAATTCCCACATCATTTTCACTTAAATTTTAGAATTTCGCACCATTTTCAATGAAATTCTAGAATTCCCGCATTCGACATCCCTTTACAAGCACACTGATCCGGCTAATTTAGTTGACTTTGGTAAATTCGCCTTGTGTCCTACAATTCTCCTGCTCAAGTCAATGTTTTGCTTCCTTTTCGCAGAAATACTTCAGAGTCTACTACTACAAATGTTGCCTAGTATCTGATTATCTGTTTCTGCTTTTCTTCCACTGCTTATGATTGTAATTCGTGACGATAAACTGAAATAATTTTGCGAAAAAAATAAACTTTATATGGAACGAAAAATTACTTTGCAAACATAAGCAACTGCTGGGGCAGAAATTTTGAGAAATGCACAGGTAACATCGTTAATACTAATATGTCATTATCTAGCAATTATCAGAGCAGCAATATGAAACTAGAAATTTAAAAAAAACAAGTCGAATTATTAAACGGTTCACGGATTATCCGTTGTAATGTGCAAAATCTGCAAGAACTGATGTATTCTTAATCGGATACAAGTTTGTCCTATTCTGCCAAACTGCTCCACACGATTCGTTAGCATTATAAATGTCACCGCGCTCGAATAACAAGCTTAAGAAAAGAATAGAATACAAATCATTACGAGAATTATGAATGAGAGTGAATCAGTGATACGGCTGAAGTGAATGAGAAAATTGCTTCAATATAGCGTAAAAGCAATGCTCAGCAATGAGAATGTCGAGACATCATGCGAAATCACACATAAAAATCGACTAAACACTGCGAGAGTACAGTCGTGTATGTGAGTACGTAATGCATGGATACGTTCTGGTTTGTTGCCTTCAACGAACGCTATTCGACTGCACTCTATTCGTTGCTGACTGTATTTTTTCAATTTTCATGACCAATTCGCATGATATCGCATTACTCTCAGTCCTCATTCTGCACATTGCACTACCGCTGCACAGTGTCACTGCACTTTTCTCATTCATTTCAAATGCATCACTGAATCACTCTCATTTATAATTCTCCCGAGAATCTTCACTCTGTTCATTCATTCAACTCACACTTCACAGAGGAATCGAAATTCCAGTGTGGCTGATGTACGCAAAACGATTTGCCACAACGCACAGAATTATTCAAAAGCTAAATGTTTACGCATTATGTAATGCAGAAATTTTACATCACCTCGGCTAATCAGAGCAGCAGTTAGTTTCTTCCAATTCTTAGGATTAGCAGTTCGTAATGAAAACAACAGATTCGAAAACGTGAATGAGAGATTCAGAAACCGTTGTTGCTGTTATTATGTAATATGAAATTTAACAATAGGCTCAGTTCTTCAACGAAGGCTCGAAACAAACTTCTGAGCCTAATTCAATATTGACAATATCGATCTAATATTAGAATTTTAAATGATCGAATCTATTTTCTTTCTAAAGGATTGCTGACATTTGAACACGCAAACAATCTCATAATTCTCCCAAAAAACAAGAGTGTCTCATAAAGGTTCTCATCTTATCAGTGTTTGCCTCTTCAAAAGTTCACATTATCATTAATCAGTGAGCACTAATCAGCATTCGACTACTTTACATCTTCACCTGTTCTTTCATTTTTTTCTATTGACAGCAACGAAAGGCACATGACAAGTCATAAGATCATTCATTATATTTACAAGTATTAACGGTTAATTTTTCAAGGCAGTAACCAAGAAATACTGTCGAATGATTCCAAGATTAATCATTACCAAAGCTTCATATGTTACAATCATATGATCATATAGATTAGAAAACGCTGATCAAAATATTACTAGCAGTTGAAAGCCAATAACTGAGGAAAGGGTTGAAGTTTAAGCAAATGTGAAATTGTGGTGGAAATGATGGATTGCGATTCAGAACCATGTTTCAAATCCTCTCATTAGATCAATGAAGATGAAAGAGATTCACAAATCTGAAGAATTCAGTATGAAATCATTCACGTTTGCATGCAGATCAGAGAGTTATCGATTAATAGAGAAGTTTCGCAGCTTTATGATTATCAGAAATTCATTCGGAAATGTCGAGTAAACTCGAGTATCATTCTCCAAAACAAGAGCAAATTAGAAATTAATTAGGGCTTGTCAGTGGACTCAAAAAAAATCAGTTTGCTCCAATTTTGAGCCGTACCGATTCTCAGTCATTCGCTGAAGAATAGCAGTTTCATTTTATGCACAGCACCAAACTTTCCAAATAACCTATCGCATCATACAGTCATTCCCAAGATCATATATTCGTAGATGCTTAGCTCGAAATTTTTGTAGGATCTGCTAAGCTAATCGTTCCACTACAAGTTCTTTTCGTCGATCTGTGATTCATTCAATCAAATTTTCAATTTTTTCATTATCCTTCCCACTTATCATAATGAATATAAACTTAAACTTATATATCTTTCAAAACCAAAACCTTGCGAAAATTTTCGCGAATATTGTGAAATTCCCCTTTGTTTGCTCAAAAAAAAAAACATTTCTTCAGGAAAAATCAAAACAGGTGAAAAAATATCATGTTTCTTCGCTAAAAATTTCAACCACTTGATTTGAAACTTGAACAGTTTCCATTCCGTTGACAATTCTGTTGACAACTCGATTGATTCTCTATTGACAGTTCAATTCAGCCAATGTTCAACCGTGTATCTCTGCTAATGACACAACATCACCTGTATAAAAATGAACAAATGTGTGCTTATCAAATCGCTATAAATAAAAGTGTCACATCGCTATAGCTATTCGTATTAGCGCTTGTAAAATAGCAAAGTCACATTTTGGAACAATAGTGGCTTGCATGGTTTGGCAGGCAATCGCGTAAGTGCTCCTCGCAGTTGGATTCTGCCTACAATTCATAGTACTTATTCAGCAACAATCTATTCGATTCATTTGAGTTATTATTCTTGTCATCAGTTGTTTCAAGCAGAAACATCATCATTCAGCGAATGAACTTCATCGCGTTCTCGTTTCTGTGCATAATGAATTTCATGCTTCCGTATAATAACTTAAAATATCTTGTCTCTGTGAATATATATTACCTCTCAATTGATACATCAATTTGTCCATAAATATCATTGAATATCTCTGTCAACGTGTTTACGTGTAGATAATATATTTAGGCATGTGAAGGATGTGATACTTTAGTTATTCGAAAATGTCTACAGCAGCAGCTGGTCTAAGGGAATCCTGTAAAGCGCGTTAGGTGAACAGCTGAATTAGCCAACTTTGGAAATAGCGATTTACCGAATGAAGAAAGTGTGTGACAAAAGTGAGGAGCTACCGGTTTATGTTATACTTGCTTTGTTAAGATTCTTCTTAGCTGCTTTAAAATGTTAAGGGTAAATAAAGGAGTCAAATGAGAAAATGAGCAATTGCTTAGGAATTGAGTTTGGTGCTTGTTTATCGTAAAATTGATCTAAAAAGAAGGGCGAAATTTGATGCTATCTTATGCTGTTACTATTATCATTGTTTTAAGGACTCAATAGACTGTTAGAAAAGAAATTTCATTGCGTTCGGTTACCTCGCCTCTTAAGAAACGCTGTTGCTATTATATTATCACCTCTACTGATTTTATCATTAGAACAGCTGAATGGACGATTGACGTTTGCGTTGACTGACGCTGTACTGTTATGTTTGCAGCGCTCATTCACCTGCTTCATCAATAATATAATGCCACGGAATATCGAATATTTTGTAGGAAGCTGGTTTCTTGGAAAGTGATCCAGTAGTTGTTCATAATAAATATTTTATGTTCGTTTGATTTGCGTTATTACTGCAGTTACAACATCATTGAGTCGTTAATAAGTAACCGAATACTGAGTTCATTAAGATGTCAGGATAAGATTTTGATTGTTAGTCTGTTCCGTTGAATATTCAGCTGAGATTTAGTGACGGTTAACTGTAAATTTGTACACTATTCAATACCATCATTCTGTATTTGTCTCGTTTCTCATACTCTTTTCCATTTTCATTCTCTGTTCCTCTTCGCATCTCGATATTGGACAGAGTCTACTCCACAACCAAACAAATGAAGGAAGTTGTATTATTATGGTTATATCAATGCTGGTATCGTTATTATTATCATTACAGCTCGAATTATTGATACTCAGACCTCCTTATCAGAATTATCCCATTCATATCATATCTTTACCACGAAAACTACCTTCAATATCAAGTATTATGTTATCTTTGCTGTTTCTATCGAAGAAGCTATCAGTATCATTGCTGTAATCCAGATTGTCTATTCAAGCTTATGCTACAATAAAAATCATAATTCTTATTACCACTATCAGTTGAAAATCTGAAAGATAACTCACTGATAATTATCGTTAAGACAATATGACTGCATAGTCACATACTGAAGCAGATCGTTGCTGTGCTCTTCGGAATCAGCACATTAGCAGTCGTAAAAACATATAATATTTCTTGCGAAACATATAATATTTCTAGTTAAAGTACATTTCAACCTCGCAAGTTGCAGCTGAAGAACAAAACACAAATAGCTTACTTTCGAGCAATTGTTCAATTAAACTGGTTTATTTTTTTGTCGTTTTTCGTTGCTTTCTTCTTCAGCACATCATATCCTAGATTCTTTTTCCACAATGGAATTTCTTATATCCAGAAAATTTAGCACAGTTATCTTTCACAAATACACGTTCCTTCCTCTACTTATACTCAATTTTCCGTTCCCTTTGGATCGAGTGCAAATTTTCCATTCAACTGTTCAGATGCGAATAACTCATCCAACTTACATCTCATCCCTCATTCATCTTCATCTGTCATTGCTGATCATTACTGAACGCCACTAAATCTTGATTCTCAGTTCATTTTGATCTGAGTGAGTCAGGTGAGTTGTTGCGTCTAGCAGCGACACCAGTAATATCGTTAAGAAATTACTGTGTTCTAAATCTTATTGTGTTGAATCATAGAATCTTGCATTCTTACAATCCTACGTAACAACTTAGCATTCAGGGTCTTGCGAAGCTTTTTTGTGGAAATGGAGTGTATTTAAGCCGTTAGAAACGCTGATTGATGTTTTCAGCGTTTTGTTAACGTTGAATAAACCAGGCCCGAGTTTCCGATTCCTTCGAGTTATTGACGTTCATTTCATTGGTTGAATGAACTATAGATGGATGACTGCTGAATTATTCTTATATAAATGAATTGCAAATAAATGACTGAATAAAACTAAGGGAGAACCATTATGATTCCGCAATTAAATAACTACCGTGATTGAAATCAAGAATCCGCTCACAGCTCAACGTCATCATTCTATGTTTCTCTTGTTTATCGCACTCTTTTCCATTCTCATTCTCTACTTATCTTTACATTGCATTGTTTCTTTCATTCTGTTTTTCACGAGTGGATATCAATTTCCTAAGAATTCTCATCTGGATGGATATCATCCTCTGATTTTGGCCGACGTCTTGTAGATTCAAGTTTGAGTCGTTCCCAAACTGGAAACATTATTTATTTGGAAAGTTTGTAGTGTCCTTCATTGGGTTCACAGTCTTAATCATAAGACAGTTAATAAACAACTAATGATAATTGACACTTCGTATTTTGCTCATAAACTCGTCTTGTTCTCATTCGTTCACCTTTTGCATTGATCAGTCAATTTCGATATCAACATGCCTTTCCTCCTCTATCATGCATATGTTCACCGTTCACTGTACGCCCGTTTTATCATTTTCTGAATCTTTTCAATGATATTTCGATGAGAAAAATTTCTCAATGCAGTCGTCATAAATTCATGTTCAATAACAATAAATTTGCTCTCTTCTGTACCATTCCTTGCGATTCTGTTCCAGTTTCGTGCTATATCTTCTGTATTCCGTGTGCTTATGTGTTTACCGACTTCTATAGAAACAAAGCCTGTGCTTTACACAAAATAGAATGCTTCCTTTTCATAATCATACGTGCACAATCATGTCATTCGAATTTCTATCTTACAAAAAATAATCACATGCAATGGTTTGATTTATTTGCTTGCCTAACACACTTCAAAGTATAATTTCTCATTACTGTGTGATAGACTGTTTCGTTAGAACTGTAACACGTTTCTTCTCATGCTGTCATATTTCAGAAATTTATAGGTATTTATGTTCATCACGCAATTGTTTCGGTCGTTCTCTCTCATGATAATAATGCTTCCACTGAAATGCACGAGAGCAGGACGGGAATGAAAACGAACGGAATGTAAGCAACATTACATATCATCGATATTCGCTAGCACCATATCAACTGTTTGTGGTGTTGTTTTACTCTCCGTTCATGAGAGATGAACCGACGTCGTCTGCCAGAGAAAGTTGTTGCCGATCGTCTATTATCGCTATTGCTTTCAGCAATGTCGAGACCGTGACATCAATGGCTGTTGTCCTCTCTGATGGTTTTAATATATTCTGTGTGTTTCGGTTGATTCGTTCTTTTTAGTTCATTTCATAAATTTGCCAGCAAATACGTATCATGAAAGTTACATGGATTTTATCGGTTATAGTTTCATAATATAATACAATAGTGTCAGTTCAAGATGCAATATTGTATGATTGCAATATTCATTTGTGTAACGATATCTCAGCGCTTAGATATATCGCAAAACGTTTGGAATCTTTAGTTCGGTATGAATGTGATCATATGCAAAGTACTATTTAAGGTCTCTTGAATCGTGAGAAACCAATGAAATGAGATGATTCTCGTACAACTCTGATTTTCGGTTCTAAACTCTGGGTGGTTTTATCGTTTCAGCTATTGAATTCCTATATTTGATATCATCCTCGTCGTTTCCTTTAAATTCTTATCAGTTAATCATTTTACACAAACTATCAACTCAATGTTCGTAACATGAATGTTTCATCAGCAAAAACAAAACTGAGTTGTGTAGAAATGATATCAGTTGAAAAAAAGGGATTTTGAAGGACATTGGAAACGATAATTTTTAATGGTGTTTCGACTCTTTCAAATCACCTTTTCGTGGTGACACTATAATCATGATAATGAACTCTAAAATGTGTTATTTCAACTGGTTTTCGTCTTATTCAGTTGTCAGTCTTGGTTTATTTTCAATTGTTTTTGTTTTATGCAATCAGGATCTACCGGGATATTATAACAAATCATGTAATCTACAATTGTTTAATCTAACGAATATTTCTTTCGTCGACAATTTATTATTGTACGCATAATCATTGCATCGCATTGAAATCCGTTTACGTGTCGTCCAGGAACCGGTGGCTTCGTCATTTAATGATAAATATTCCTCACACTAATGAATCATTGTTGAAGGCGACCTAGTTAGCCGTTTGGGTCGAGTGACTGGTTCGAAATGTCGTTGCGACTTTTGCAATCATGCAAATTGCCACTTATCACAGCGGTACGTTTAATAATATTATTTAGTAATTACTTTCGAGAGAGATTGGTTTCTTGAAAGATTTTACAGCCATCCTATTCAGACAATTACTTCAAAACCTTCAAAACCTTTCAAACTCTTCGGAAAGTGAAATTTGACAGATTAAAAACTATCTCCACACATTCATATTTTGCCGTTTCCGTCATCTTAACTTCCTGTATCGGAAAAGTATTTCATTTTGCTACTTCATTAAAGAATAGATCATTCCAAGAAGGCAGATTGATTTGACAGAAGTGAACTTTCATAAGTGCGATTTTGTTACGTGCGATTCACGAGATTGAAAATATGTTCACTGTTGCTTGTAACATCGCTTTGAGAATGCTTTTGAGACACTTACGAGATACGATAGATATGCAGTGCAGACATCAGTTTGTTTGATTTGTTCAATGTAAACGTTGAGAGGAATGAATGAACAGTTTGAACGTGCTCAAATCAAAGTAAAGCTAAGCAAAATATTTTTGAAGTAGAAATGGGCGATAAAAACTTATGATTAGTGATATGCACGGGTTGTGCTGAATGTGATGTGCACGGTTATGTAGTTTGTGGTGCAGTCAAAAAAATTTGTGTTTTTGAAGATTTCGCAATTTTGCATCATGATGATGAAAAATATTTTTTGTTATTATTACGATAGCAATGCATCGATGTGTTCGTTTTCTATTGAGACGTTCACGCATCAAGTAACAATTGAGATCACTGCGAGAGGAAGTGCCATTGCTTGCAGAATTTCTTAAAAGGGCAATTGTGTGTATATTTTTGATGAACAGGAGAAAATATTCCGCAGAAGAAATATTATACCCGTCAGTGCAATTCAATTAGGTGCAAAACTTCTTGAGAGAGCTGCTTGTCTGTTTGAACAATAATACTTTTGACAGAATCACATGATAAAATCAAATAATTGTACTTAAATTTTTCATTGACTTGTTGACATACTTGATGATCATGTTTCATTACTGTACTTGTTGTTTACATCAATTCAGAACAATGAATGCATATGAATTCAATAGAATAGCTAGAAGCACCTCTTAGTGGCTTGAAACAAGTTTGTGTTCTTGCATTAACTGGATTTAAAAATTCTATTGTTAGCTTGATATGCCACAATGAGGTGATCGTTTACTGAGGGTAAGAATGGTGTTTAATAAGAATACAAGAAGTCACTCACGCAAACAGGTAGTCATTGAAAGCAGACCAGACTGAGTGGTTCGCTGAATTTGGGAGAAGAAATTATTCTCAAGCTAAGTACAACGTTTAGTGAGATAGTACAATCAGTCACCAGTTTCATGACAAAATTTCATGATGATTCTGATAGTGGTGATGATCTAGAATGATACAGAGAAATCAATGGTATCAATTGCTTGATCAGCAACTGTTCTGATGAGTCATGATGTACATGTAAGTGCGTTTTGCTAATCGCCATGGTTCTGGTTTTTTGAGTCATCTCATCTAATGGCATCGTTCAGTGGCATTCACTGCATGAAATCATGATATCATATGGTTTTCATATCGTCAGCATGGAGCCGAGATTGATTACATAAACGAATTTAAACAAAACGAGATGTCAAGAAATCAGAAAGAATGAGAAAAAATGATTAGAATGTATTTGCATTTAAAAGACTACAGTCAAATGGTGATAGCTGTGCAGTAATCCTGATGTGATTCCATTTTCTTACGATCAATTGATAATTAACAAGTGATAAGAATGAATGTAATGACATGCGTATCAGTACTTTCAATTGATCGAAGTACTACGATGACATTCAGAAATTGGTACAGATAAAGTAATGTGGGATTAGTTCATGCCTGAGGATTTACCTTATTAGTTCAGAATTTTGTGTCCTCTTAAAGTATTCATACGAAAAATGTTCCATCTGAACATCAGACGTTTATTTATTTGTGCGCAATTTCAGCGCTATGCGTTAGCGACAACAAGCAGTGCACATGCTGAATACAAGCCTCTACCGTTACACGAAGCATGGGCCGCTTCAGCGAAGAAGGCGATGAAGGGCAAAGATCCGAACGATTTGGCATGGCATACCCCTGAAAACATCCTCATCAAACCTCTTTACACACCGCTGGATCGTGAATGTGATAAGGACCGAGACACTGAGGTACTTCGGGCTTATGTTCACTTCTCTGATCAGACGACCCTCACGATTCATACTTGACTTACGTGATAAGCTGAAACTCATAATTGTTACTGCTACTATTACTCACCACAGAATACTAGAATTAAACAAGCATTCACATGCTTTTTTCGAATCAATCAACTATAAGTCACTTTTCAGTCGTTCTTCACTCGTCTGTGATAGTGAAATTATATATAATTGCTTGAAGTCACCATAAATCTCCCATATATGGACCATTTAGTTGATTTAATTATGATTCACAACTATTTGGTGCCTGAAACTATTTCACGATTCTATGTTTTTGTCTTTAGTTACCCGGCAAGTACCCGTATACTCGAGGTCCCTACCCAACTATGTACACTCAAAGACCGTGGACAATCCGACAATACGCTGGTTTCTCGACTGTCGAAGAATCCAATAAGTTCTACAAGGATAACATTAAGGCCGGTCAGCAAGGTCTTTCCGTAGCGTTCGACTTGGCCACTCACAGAGGGTAATTCGCTACAATAAATTCCTAAAATTTCCATTTTTTGATTTTGCAAAGTTTCAAAATTCCGTTGGGGTTAAAATTCCATCGTTTAAGGTTTTCTGCAAACTGAAATTACCTGAACTTATCTCTGATAATGAGAGAAAAAAATTTTCCGGTAAAATTATTTCACAACTTAATTTCGAATCAGTTCAATTAATCACCACAATTTTCATCACGTCATCACGTTTCCGCGCAATTTCAATAGCTCCTTAGCATCAGATGAGAAATTGTGGTCTCAGGAGCAATTCAACGATTTCATGTTTAGATGTTGATTTGTTAACGATACAAAATGTTTTCTTCAGTGATAGTTTTTAGTTTGAGCATTGTTAAGACAGTAAATTGGTCTCAGCTTTATCAGTTTTTCTTAGCAACAGTTGTTACAGAGGAGTTAAATGATTTCGAATGAGCATTGCATTTATTTATTTGAAGTGAGTTATGTTCAGTGCGATTGACGGCGTTGAGTCAGTTGTTGTTTACTTGAAAGTTTATTTGAGTTCTTTGGTTGAGCTTTAAATTCACAAAATGAATTGTCGAGATGGGCGTAATGAGCTACTCAACGTGTTCATTAGGCTTTCGAATATCAATCAGTTTTTAAAACAGCGTTTTATTCCAATCACTCAAACATCGTCAACTAGCAATGAGACTGATGGAAAGACGATAAGGAATAGAAATTTAGTTAATGTGAAGACAAGAAAAAAAACGCTGAAAGTTTAGCAATGCACTTCTATAACTGAGATATTTCAAGAGATTCGTCTGAATATCAGCAGGACAAGTTGCATTAGTGTTTGAACGTTAAACATACGTAATCATCAAAATGATGCGAATGAACATTAATAGCAGGAACAATAGCAATGTCAATTCCATAACGACGATGGGATATAATTCAAGAATGATATCGTCAGTGATAGCGATACTGAGTAACGATTTAAGTGAATAATAACGATAATACAACATTTAGCAATTTTGACTGATCATGATAGTTTTTGGATGCCAAATTGGAATGATGATTTCCAATACTGTCAGTTAGGTACATCGACTACCCTGATCGGCCGGCTCTCAACTAGAGGGCTAAACGGAACATGCTCTGAATGACACTATCAAAAAGTGATAATAGTGGTAGATGTTGATTATCAGCAATGATGATGGTGACGAATCGGGAAATTAACAAATGATAAATGCAGATATGATTCGGATAATCCACGTGTGTACGGTGACGTTGGTATGGCCGGTGTGGCTGTTGACTCGATTGAGGATATGAAGAGACTTTTCGATGGAATTCCTTTGGATAAGATGTCCGTGAGTATGACTATGAATGGTGCAGTTATCCCCGTTTTGGCTATGTTCATCGCTGGCGCTGAAGAAACTGTTAGAACTTTCGCTTGTTGCTGTGTTCATTAGCCTTTGTTACTATCATTATTGCAGTTATCATTCGATATTTTAATCATTATTACTCTTTAAAATCGTTGCTAACATACACCTAAATCATCCTGATATTGGTGCAATCATCACCAAATTCCGGTTTGTAGTGGTGTGTGGTGTTAAAATTAGTATTGCAGTTATGATTATAATAAGCCATAAAGTTGATGATAGGAAAGAAAAATTATCCAATGGAAGCATGAATTGGAACTGAAGTCGTTAAACTTTGAGGGTGTTGAGCGCAAGAAGTTGGCCGGTACGATCCAGAATGATATCCTGAAGGAGTTCATGGTCCGAAACACCTACATCTACCCTCCAGATCCATCGATGCGAATTATCGGCGATATCTTCGCGTACACAGCCAAATACATGCCTAAATTCAACTCCATCTCAATCTCTGGTTACCATATGCAGGTTTGTAGATTTCTATCAAGGAATCTCTCTCACTGAATCCGCATCATTGATGAGTTGGTTAAATTTTCAAAAAAATTCAGGAAGCAGGTGCAGATGCATCACTAGAGATGGCGTTTACTATTGCTGATGGTATCCAATATTGTCAAACAGGTTTGGACGCCGGCTTAAAAATCGACCAGTTTGCACCACGATTGTCGTTCTTCTGGGGTATCTCGATGAACTTCTATATGGTGAGTAGACTGTTATCGATCAGGCATCTTATAGCCTTATAGTGCTATATGAACACAAAATGTGCTATATGGATTCATAACTTATGTGGATGTATATTCACAAACTTCTCGATGGTCATTCAGAAAACAGTTATTAGATGGTATCATGGAAACGTGTTCAAGGTTGAAAGTTTTTGCATAGGTCGACATTTTGAATTGGATATTTTTAGGAAATTGCAAAGATGCGTGCCGCCAGACGTCTGTGGGCTTCACAGCTGAAAAAACGTTTCTCTCCGCAGAATCCTCGATCAATGATGCTGAGAACGCACAGTCAAACTTCTGGATGGTCACTCACTGAGCAGGTATCATTCATCTCAAATCCATATTCTGTGCCCAGAATTATCATTGTCATTGTCGTCAGTAAACTATTAGGCACTACGTGAAATTGATCAGTTTATAGAAGAACCAAGATTATCATGAATCACAACGCCGAAACCACTCATAGTTATCTGTTTTGTGCTCAAGTTTCTAGTATGACTAGCTGAAAGGTACTCGGTTCATCTGCTCCAATTTTTGTCCACCACGACTTGCCGGAGGAAAATACTCACCACTTTTCTTAAAGTTTGGGCACACACAAATCCCCACCTTGAAGTTGCTGACCTGAGATTTATCAAAAGATTCAATCAGAGATATAATTTCAATTCCAGGATCCATACAACAACATCATCCGTACGACAATCGAAGCAATGGCCTCGGTATTCGGTGGAACCCAATCACTGCACACTAACTCATTCGATGAAGCTTTAGGTCTACCCACACCATTCTCAGCGCGTATTGCCCGTAACACTCAAATTATCATCCAAGAGGAATCTGGCATCTGCAGGGTTTGTTTTGGTTTAATGTAGATTGACTGATTCTATTATTTGATAGCGTTGCTATTATTGAATTGATGGGTGTTACTCGAATTTTATTGCATTCGTTTAGGTAGCTGACCCATGGGGTGGATCATACATGATGGAATCACTGACCGATGAGCTGTATGAAAAGGCCCACAAGGTTTGTCCCCATTATTATTGTTGTCGTGATCGAATACGTGATCACCTATAAATGGCACATCGAATTCTGTACTATTACATGCCAGTTCACAAATCGCTCATTGCCACCGTAAAGAACCGAGATGCGATGTAGAAATCGCAATCAAAACGTTATCGTTCGAATGAGCAATCACTGCGATCTTCCTGCAGATCATCGATGAAGTCGACGAATTGGGTGGTATGGCTAAGGCTGTCGCAAGTGGTATGCCAAAACTTCGTATCGAAGAGGCTGCCGCCAAGAAGCAGGCACGTATCGACGCCGGTAAAGAAGTGATCGTTGGTGTGAACAAATACAGACTTGATAAGGAGCAGAAGATCGAAGTTTTGCAAATTGATAATGCCAAAGTGCGTGAAAGTCAGATCGCGAAACTGAAGCACATCAAAGAGACCAGAGATAAGGTTCGACTTCGTTTCCTGTTTTGTTTTCGTTGATTATCATCACTATCATACTTATCGTGACTGCTGTGATTGTTGGAGCTGTTAATAAAAATATGATCAAATTTATAGGACCGTGCACGAAGAGCGTTGGAGAATATTACCGAAGTGGCGAAAACGAAGGGCAATTTGATGGAAGCAGCCGTAGAAGCTTCCAGTGCCAGGTGCACGGTCGGTGAGATCAGTGATGCTATGGAGAAAGTCTTCTCCAGGTACCTTTTTCATTCTCCCATTTTCCTTTGAAATTTTCATCGAGCCTTCTTCAATTCTTATGAAATCATCTCAATTAAGTTTGCAGAAATATTCATTTATTCATTCAAGTTGCAGTCTAATCAATATGAGTTATGCAACGATACATCAGAATTTCAGAAGATATTCTATGAATTCTTCAAAGATACATGTCCAAAAATTATTATTGATATCACCCGTAATGCTATTGTTGGGTTCTTTTTTTGGTATTGTATTATTGATATAGCAATTGTCATCTATATTTTGAATGATATTTGCAGATATGCAGCCACAATTCGTATGGTTAGCGGCGCTTACAAGTCAGCATACGCTAAACAAGACGAATTCAACAAAGTCGTTGACCGAGTTAGTAGCGATTTCTTTGATCATTAATTATCGATGTGCTTTTTGCGAGTTATGAACGAATGAAAACGTCATTAATACAGTTTTGAAACGGGTGAATGAAACTGTGAGAGCAATGAGACAATATGTGAAATTGTTAATAGGTGAAGCAATTCGCCGACAAGGAAGGTCGTCAGCCACGTATTATGGTCGCTAAGATGGGACAAGACGGTCATGATCGTGGCGCAAAAGTTGTGTCAACTGGTTTTGCAGATCTTGGTACGGATTGTTTCCATCTCAGGACAACAATTCTTTCAAACTCATTCTCGTTTAATTTCACTATTGATGTTGTCTTCAGCGATACTGTTTTTTGTTTGCTTTTATAAGTCAGCATTGTTATTTTTCGCATATCTGATATGGCTTATAATCTTCATTTATTCTCGCATTTATCACGAATTGAAGAGTTTGGTATTGTTATCATTGTTATATTTATTAATATTGAAATTGTTAAAGGCTTCGACGTTGACGTGGGACCACTGTTCCAAACTCCACAAGAAGCAGCTCAACAGGCCGTCGATGCTGATGTTCACGCTGTTGGTGCAAGCAGTTTGGCTGCCGGACATCTTACGCTCGTACCGGCACTTATTCAGGAGCTGGCCAAGCTCGGAAGACCGTAGGTTTTTCTCAGCATCTTCGCTGATCTCGTTTGATGTTATTACAATTTTTCTGACCGTTGATTTCCATTCATTTTCATTAAATGATTATTCCACAACGATTCGTTGCCACCATTACCGTCAATAATTCTTAATTTTTATTAATACTCTCAATGTCATACTATAGATAAGACATCTGCTCGCGCAGTCAATAAGTTAAGAAAATGAAATATACGATTATATTAATCTCCTTGCCCGAGTTTACATAGCTGTTGCGTAAGGGTAATGATATCAAACGATTGTGAGCGATATCGATGAATTACGATACAGTTCAATGAACAATCATAATGAAGCGAAAGCACGGTTGATGAACGCCCATTTCAGTGATATTCTTGTATTTGCCGGAGGTGTGATTCCACCACAGGATTACGATGCACTCTACAAGGCTGGTGTATGTGCCGTGTTCGGTCCGGGTACACGTATCACCGACTGTGCTATGCAGGTTTGTTTTGCTTCGGTTTCATCATCTTCAATTCGTTCTGCTCTGAGTTTAGTAAAGTTTCCGAACAAGAGAATATATTCTTAAATACAAGTTCAGAGAAAATTGAAGTAGCAATTTTTAAGATTGTCAACAAAATCGAAGAGAGTCTTGAACAAGGCAAGAAGAAAGCTGAATCACAGTGAAGAGAGAATTCGATCAAGTGAAGAAATCCTTATGATGATTTCAGTTCTTCATTTTTGTCATTTCTTCTGTCATCTTTCTTCACCCTCCGTCAATCTGAACTGATTTTGAGCTATTTATTTATATTTCGGACATTATTCCTTCATCGCCCATCAATTATTTACAATGACTTTTGTTTTAAACTGCAACTTTTGTTCGATTCGGGCCAATATTTTGATCTAATCATACTACACAGGTGATTTTTTTTGTTGAAGATCTTATGGAATTTATTTTAATGTTTATTTTTGTTGGTAAAAGTTGTAAATAATCATTCTGTTGGAAACATTTGACTGCATAAGTTAAATGAATCAGAATGGGAAGTAAAGAATCGATGCAAAATTCTGAGCGCAAGCGAACGAAACTCTCTTACGTTGTTTCGAAGATTGTGTAATGATAATGATCATCTATTTCATATTGAAACATTCAATTGAGAATAGTTTTAGTTTATCGTTAATATTACTGTTATGTGTGGGAAGTACATGTGATATTCTGAATGCTGTTCGTATAGCTTTTGCGTGTGCACTGATTCATAAAGAGCAATTCGCATTCTCGATTTGTACATGATAATATCTATGAAGTGATATTGCGTCGCTGATTGTTATTCTGTTATCAATATTATTGTTTGTATTGCTATTAGTATCACTATTGTCACTCGCATCATGTTATCGCGAAGTTATTGTAAGTGTTATTTTATGTTCGAGGATGTCGTTTTGATGTGATATGAAGTGATTAATGATAAGGAGTGATAGAACATAAATGGATTTTATTACGTATTGTGTTTCTTCTGTTTTGTTCACACGAAACTTTTTTCAGTTCTTTGAATTTTCATTATTTGAAGCACAAATGCAGTAAGTGAGAGGACAGTGAGCTTGAAAATGGCAATCGCTGTAGAATTGAGGAAATAGTGAAGAAACAATGGTGAGCAATAAAATATTTCATGTTGTCATGAACAATATGAAATATTCATGTTAGTGCATTTGTGAGACTGGTAGAGTCTCAATGAATGAGGTCCACTTTGAAAGGAAAATCGCAGAAGAGATTGATATTTTTAGGTCGGTTTTGTTTGATGTGCTGCGATATAGATTTTAATTAGACAGTGATAATAACGAATTGCTGTTGTTCTTTATTAGTAAAGAAATGAACGCATATTTAAGGAATTAAGGAACATTAAGTATTCACCTTGTCAGTGCTCACAGATTTATTAATGGCATCCAGTCGTTCTTGTAACCTCAAAGAACATACATTCTCATCGATTATTTTCACTGGTTTCTCCATTTCACCGAAAATAATATTTTGAAACGGTCATGACTCATGATCATACTACGAAACTGTTCAGGAGAAAAGTAACGCGAATGAACACGAATACAATCAGGAAAGTGTAGTGAATTGACGGTTTGTTCAGCCAAATAAAACAATAATTCTGGAGAGATTCCGAGGAATGACGTTCTTGTCATGTTTTCATGAAGCAACAGCAATTAGTATTATGAAATTACGATGGAACAGCGCGAAAACTATACAGATTCAGAAAATTATGGATAAAGCAGAAGCTGAAGTTGCAATTTGGTGAACTCAACGATACAATATATCCGTTGAAATGAAATGATTATGCATACAAGAATTTTACTATTGGACTGTTTTTGAAATATGAAAAGTCAAGCCATTTGATGAAAATATCCCAATTCTGCACACAACCATTTCCTGAAATATTCAGATGTTCATATTCGAAGAGACCCTGGTGGTTGCTGGATAGTTTTATGCTTTCGTCGCCAACACATTCAATTCAAGTCGTGTTCATCTGAAATTTTACAGTTAGATGGAAGAAACACAGACTCATTGTTGAAGGACTGTCAGGGTTATTCTCTTGCTTTTAGGAAGCTTTTGTGTGCTAAAGAACATCGCGCATCGCTTAATACTCATGATGGTTTATTATTTAACATCAATGTATTTTAATAATTCAAGTACATTGGAGAATAAGTTGATATTGAGCACTTCAAGTTCATCTGCATATCGGAAAGTCGAGTTCATTGATTATGAATTGAGGAATTCGCAACAAACAAATATCTGTGACTGAAACGAAACAAGTGATTGAAATTGTTATTATATAACAATAATTATACAATATTCATTTATACAATTACAATACTGTAGATGAAGTAATCAATTCATGTTCAATTCATTTATTGCTTTTGCAAAATTTATGAATGTATATACAGAGGTGTATTGCATAAGAGCTATTGCACCTCGATGATTCACGTCGATCTGTCATCTTCGATGAACCCAGAATCGATCTGTACCATCGAGAAGGCAATGTTGTAACGGCATGGTCATGATCCCTCAATTACCTCAATTAGATTACCAATCTAACGAAGTAGACTGTTGATGGTTTGCACTTGATTCCATTCGAGAAGACTGAAACATGAAGCAGTCAATTCTGAAAAACTGTTTGAATGATCTGCGAAGATCATTTCACAGAGTAATATGAATATCTATGAACAAAGTGATATGAACATGAACATCTAGATCAAATCAATCAGCGATCTCTCTTCTCACTCTCGACCATTTGACCGACTGATCAACTTTGATTAAGTTGTTCACTTCATTCAACTTTCATCACTCTCACATTTCTTCTCTTTATCATATGGCCGTTGTTGCACGCACGTTCACAGTTTTCACTTGTTTACATGCTTCATCATGCAATATTCCTTCGACGTCTGAAACCTACTCA